>APFE031030603.1:28032-59000 GCA_000404065.3 Pinus taeda
AGAAGACGAGGATGAAGAGGAAGGAGGTGACGATGGGGGTGGTGGATCACCATTACCTCCATGTCCTTTCTTGAAATGATCATCTGCCTTCTTACCTCCTAAAGAACCCTCTCCTTCAAGTGGATGTTTGGACCCTTCTTCAGCCAATTTCTCATTTCTTTCTTGGTACAATATCCTCACCATTGTAGTGAGGTCCAAGAAAGCCTTTCTGAAGACTCTTTCTTCTTCTCTTGGATCAGTGTCTTGAGGAATTTCTCCTCCATGTTCAGACATTCTTGAAGCTTCCGGTGAGACTCTTGAGGGTGAAATTGAAGGTGAAGGTGATGGCTCTTTGGCCTTCCTCCTTGACTGAGGATTATCTCGTTCTCTAGTCAACTATCCTTCCCCTCTTTTAAGTTTCAACCTGGTAAGCATCAATACTTGCAAGACAGTTAGAAGATCTTTGCACAAAAATAATCAAAAGACAACTACACCAGAGATTGACTGAAAGAGCATTTATCTACTTTGCAATTGTATAACAAGAGCATTTCGAAGGCTTCTTGGCTCATTTCAGGCTCTGTCTATAGCTTATTTCACTGCTTTTGATATAAAGAAACAACAACATAGCTCTGATACCAACTTGATATGAATTTGAAACTACTTGAAAAAGGTTTGCAAGGTATTCAATTCAGTACTAAACATGTCTTAAATATTCCCATGTCTTGCAGTAAAGAAACAAATGAAGTTTTCAGTTGTTCATGATCTATTAAAGCACAGTAGAAATATTTCCTTTTACTATTTAACACATTAAAACGAATTTGTTCTAAAAAATAAATCAACCACAGATGCAAAAGAAGTTGATTAAGGATTTCACCCCTGGTGGGCTACGTCTGCTGGGTCCAAGGCTCCCAAATGGGTCAGCTCTCGTTTTGATTAAATTCTCAAAATGGAATTACAGCTGAATAGAAGTCTCTGCAGGTGAAATAGACTGTACAATCGGATTCATAACACATGAATCCTTTAGGATTGACTGTTGGTTCACCTCCAATGGGTACCTGCAACCTGAAACAGTTCTCTCAGTACTGGGCCCTAGTGGCTCCTAGAACTTTCAAGGCTCCAAAACCTATTCAAATGACCTCTGATGGCTGAAAGACTTGTGCCAATGGCTTCAGAACATCCAAAATACCCAAAATAAAAAAAAAAATTCATCCAAAACGGACTTTCCTAGCCCAAGTTATGGCTCATTAAAGTTTCTCCAGTCTGCCCCTAGAAAAACTCTAGTTAACTAACTATAGAAGGCCAATTAGGGCCGCCAAATATGGTGGGCCCGCCAATTTTGGCGCCCTCCGCCAAATGTGTCGCCAACTAAACTATCAGTTAACTCTGCTAACTTCGTGTATGTGACCAACAATCTCGGGCAGGTGGTTTGTATTGGAGTTTGTGCTGGTAGTTACGGGTTTAGAGCCCCTGTTTCAATGTGGAGGTCACGTGTATGGGGGCTGGCCCCCGCCAAAATGAAATTTAAACTTTATAAAGTATTTTTTCCGCCCTCATAACGATTGTGAACCCTGTGGCACGTTGGCAAGGCGCTGTTATTGTATGTTGTAGGTCGTGTGTTCAAACCTCTCCGCTGCTAACAAAATTTTTTAACATGTGCCCAACTTTGCCGACGTCATTACCGCCCGCGGCCTCGGGCCTGCCACATGGCAGCTTTTGATTGGCTGCTAGTAAGGAATATTCCTAGGAATATTCTAAAGAATATTCTACAAAATATTCTATAAAATATTCTACAGAATATTCTTTTTTAAATTTTTTTAAAAAATAAAAAATTAAGGGTTATTGGGCGATTTTGTTTTTGCCATAACTTTCACATACGACGACCATTTTTCAAACTGTTTGCGGCGCCAGAATTGGGAGGACGAGCTCTATCCGGTCATTTAGGTTCAAGCCAATTTTCAGCACTTTCAATTTTGAGCATTTTTCGACACTTGGGACATGAGCGCCTGATCAAAATGGATGAGGAATGAATTAAGGTGCATCCTATCCTCTATGGAACTAATTCTAGGTATGGAAGGCCATTCAATGCCACCATTAATGACAAAACCTCCTTCATCTTCCTATAAATTGACCACTCATCTAAGTTATTAGGAGCTGGACTATGTTGAATTGTAAGGAGATAATGCTGCTATGAAATTTGGCTTTGAAGCAAGTATTTTGATGCTACAAGTTTGTCATGCTTTTGATGTGATATTGATGGGATCCAAGCTAGAGGAATGGATATAAATCAGACAGTGATGGTTGTAATTCCTTCTTCTATCTAAAAAAGTGCTTGAACCCTTTTCCATATGTTTGTATTCTTTCATAATGCTTATATGTGTGAATTGTTTCTGATTACTTTCACTTATATTCAATAGATTGTATGCTTTTATCGGCTTTTGTCTTCTATTGTGTTTACAGGGTACTTCTCAAGTGGATTAGGTATGGGAAGGAGTGACATAATCGATACAAGGGAGACGAGAGGAAAGCAGAACTAAAGGTAGGCCTTCTATCTTCTCTTCTTATCTATTGCTTATAGGAAAAGTCTAAAACAACATAAACTGTTGTTCTAGATACAACTACTTATCTAGTGAATTAGTATTTATCTGTAGATGCTAACTTATCCAAAGAAGAGAGGACACAATCTAGGATGACATATTGTTGGAAAATCTAGAGAGGAGAAGTGATCTAGGTGGATATTGGTGGCCACTCGCTAATTCCACTTGGATCCCCTCTAGTGCTTCTTTCAGTTTTTTTCAGTTTCCTTAATTATAGTGCAGGTTACTATTTTTAGTTGCTTTTCGGGTCCTAAACTTCCAGAGCCATTTTGAGACCCTAAACGACATTTTTTGGGAAATCTACCATCAACAATTTTTTTGTCTAAAAATCATCTTTTCCATCGTAGTCCTCGGAGAGATCTTTCCAACGGGATATCATGTGTGTCAAACGGCGATGAAACACCAAATTGTGGGCCCCGTTTCTGGGTAAGTTGGTACATCAACTTCCCGGGGTCGCTAATTGGTCGTATTATCTCCGTTTGACGCGCATGATAGCCCGTTGGAAAGATCTCTCTGAGGACTACGACGGAAAAGAAGATTTTTAGATAGAAAAATCGCTGGGGTAGATTTCCTAAAAAACGTCGTTTAGGGCCTCAAAACGGCTCCAGACTGCTAAAAATAGTAAACTGTGCTATAATTAAGGAAACTGAAAAAAACTGAAAGAAGCACTAGAGGGGATCCAAGTGGAATTAGCGGGTGGCCACCAATATCAACCTGGATCAAGAAGGGATAGGCACATGTATGATTCTAGTTTTGATTCATATAAACACTACGATCATCATCGGTATCATCCTTATAGAAGGAATTATAGGGGCTACTTGTCAGATGAATTCAAGAAAGAAAAATCGCCTACTTTTGATGGAGATGTGAAGAAGCCGGAGGATGTAGAGGCTTTGATACTTGGCATGGAAAAATTATTTGAGTTGCATGAGTACACAGATAACATGAAGGCTCACATAGTTGTCTTTCGCTTGAAAGGTAAAGCAAACATCTGGTGGTAAGATGTTAAGCGGGTTAGAGACATCAAGATAGATGACTTGAGTTAGTAGGAATTCAAGAGGTTATTAAGGAAGAAGTACTTGCCAGAAAGGTACTGCAACAACAAGGCTAAAGAGTTCTATGAGTTAAATATGGGGTTAATGGCAGATGAAAAGTATACAACCAAGTTTCTTGATTTATTGAGGTATGTACCGTATCTTACTGATGAGAAGGCTAAGGTTTAGAGATTTTTCAGTGGTTTTCCATTAGCATTTAGAGATCAAATTCAATATGATGAGCCTTGGTTACTTAAGGAAGTAATTGGAAAAATGAAGCATTTTTATGAGAAATCAAAGCGTAAGAATGAATCTCAGCATGGATGGAAAGGAAAAGACAGAGGTAGAGTTAAATGGCAGCCTAAGAGGACAACGCCTCAACATGAAGATGGGAAAGAAAATGTGGCACCACAAAAGAGATTTAATGTAACCAGACAGGGATATGGGCCACAACAAAAACATAAGCAACATAGAGGTGATGGCACTGGTCATTTGGAGTGTTGGACATGTGGTGAAGAACACCTTAGGAGAGACTGTATGCAACATTAGGGTGGAAGGCCTAATATATATAGTGCATAGGAGGCACAGACTATTGGGGATATTGGCCAAATTATTCCATGCATCTATGCAGTAGTGGACAATGGGTAAGCAGAACACTATGCATCTATCATTTCGATTGATGGTAAGCTTCGTGATCAAGTTATTTCTATTTTGATTGACCCTGGATCTAATTATAGCTATGTTAGTCATAAATTGGTGGATTAGTGTGGTTTGAATAAGGAGTCACATGCAGGTTCTTGGTTAGTGTAGTTGGATACATATACGAAGAAGTGAGTTCATCATTGGGTAGGAGCTTGTGCATTTGATTTGAATGGTATGTCTATAGCAGCACATTTGAATGTATTACCATTGGGTTCATACAATATGTTATTGGGCATGGATTGGTTGTATCTTCATGGAACTAAGGTTTCTTATTATGACAAAGCTATTGAGTGTGTTGATGACAATGGGGAACTAAGAATCTTGCAAGGTAAGAAGAAAACCACATCAGTTAGGATGGTGAAAACTATGCAAGCAAAGCAAAGTTGCAGGAAAGGGTGTACACTATTTGTCACACACATTTGTAGTGATAAAGGTAAGGAGGTTGAGGATGTAGATGTATTGAATAGGTACCTAGTGTTGTAGTAGTTCAAGGATGTATTTCCTAAGGACATACAGAGTTGCCACCTCATAGGGAGGTAGACTTTTTTATTGAGTTAGTGCCAGGAGAAGCTACAACATCGAAAGTACCTTATAGGATAAGCACACCTGAGTTAGTTGAGTTAAAGTTGTAGTTGAAAGAGATGTTGGAAAAGGGGTGTATTAGGCCAAGTGTATCACCTTGGGTTGCACCAGTGTTGTTTGTGAGAAAGAAAGATGGTACCATCAGATTATGTATTGAATACAGGTAGTTGAACAAAGTGACTATCAAGAACATATACCCTTTGTTGAGGATTGATGACTTGTTCGATCAACTGAAGTGAGCAGCAATGTTCTCGAGGATTGATCTGAGATCTAGATACCATCAAGTATGCATCAAAGAGGAGGACATATAGAAGACTGCATTCAGGACCAGGTATGGGCATTATGAGTTTGTTGTTGTTCCACTTGGCTTAACTAATGCTCAAGCTAAATTCATGTGTTTGATGAATGGTGTATTGCATCCATATTTTGATAAGTTTGTTATAGTGTTCATTGATGATATACTGGTATATTCTAAAAATGAGGAAGTCTAGCATGCCAAGCTTTTAGTGGCAGTATTAAGGTTGTTGAGAGAGCATCAATTGTATGCTAAGCTCAAGAATTGTAATTTCTTTTAGACTGAGCTGCACTACTTGGGACATGCTATCTCTAAGGAAGGTAGTGCAGTAGATCCAGAGAAGAAAGGGCCATCATGGAGTGGGTAGCTCCTAAGAATGTGGATGAGGTGAGATCTTTCATGGGTTTCGCAGGCTAATATATGAGGAAAGGTAAGAAGTTTGAATGGACCGCAGAGTGTGAGACTTGTTGGCTTGTTGGGGCCTGGCCCAGGTTCAGAGGTAATTTAGCCAAACAAATCCCAGTACTACTGGCCCTTTCAACAATTTTCCATGGAGCGCAGACTAAGGTCTCACCAAAGTAGTATGGGAGGGTGCTAGAACTAGGTTTCCTCACCCTGGAGATGTCTAATGAGTTCAAGTGGTCCATGGTTTGACCCTACGTGCACGTCATTGTAGAAATTTTGAATAATATGACACTTATTCACAGAGATTATCCTAATTATACATTATTTATGGAATGCATGCATAATACACAACCTCCTCTACCATTGATAATCAATTTTGTGGAATTAAGAAACAATTGCATGCACACATTGAAGCATCAATCACACATATCAACACAATATATCACGGGGAAAGCATACAGCTGAGAACCCCCAACTATCTGTATATTATATTGATTGAGAACATGTAACAATACATAGTACAATACTCCTTGCAAGTACTCAGTACTATCTCCACCTGTTACACACAAACTAGCTCAGATCTGAATCAATCACATGTTCAAATCTCCTCCACTTCTTGCCTCCTCCACTGTGCAATCTTCATGAGAATGGATTGAAAATTAGCTCCAATTTTCGTATTTCCTTTTGGCCTATACCATGCAATTCCTTATTGGCATTTCTCAATCCATTGATTTGAAATCTCATGCACAGTTATAGTCACAACTGACGCTGTTTGCCCTTCATCACCTCAACACTTGTCTCCACTGAACTGTCATGCATGAGTTAACTGATTATTCTTAGTTGATTTATGAGTTATAATTAGTTGAATTAATTAATAATTAATTCACACCACTCATCACTAGTGTATTTGTTAGTTATACTAAATACAACTAGTTCAACTAAGTCAAACTGAACACAACTCCATCAACTCCTCAATCAACTCCACCAAACTCAATCACTTGAGTCCTAACTAAAGTCCATCATGCAATAGCTCAACTAACCCATAAGAAAAGCATATTTCTTTCTGGCAGTTGCATGTGCCACATACATAGCTCGAACTGAAGTGCTGCAAGAGGATAAGATAATGTTTATAGTCCAAATATTATTAAGAGCTAATAATATTCGACTGCTCTATATTTAGACTGGTAGTCTAAAAATAGATTCTGCCCATATGTCTAAAAATAGAGGTCCATATATTTTTACCAACATGACCAATCATCCACAAATAACATCTTCCAACTCATAGACCATGATCCATATGTCTAAAAATAGACTTTGTGCCAAAAATAGCCTGCGGGACCACTTAGTGAAGGCGACTTCTTTTCACTAAGCTCCATCATCTTGTTGCATTTTCACACTCCCTCTCAACAAGATATGGATTATCTGCAACCCATATCCTGTAACTCTGGAATGTTCTGCATGCAACACATCTACCCGGTCCACTTGCTCCAACAACACTTGGAACAAAAACACTGCCAACTGACCCCTTTGTTGGGCTAGGAACATACTATGATGCTGAAGCTCTCCCGCTGCTGACAAGTTCTCCCTCTCTGACATCTATGCTACTACAACATATCCATGCATATCACACCATTTCACACCTCTATGTGCCACCTAGCACTGTGCAAAACACTTGTGCCTCTCGCATTGCTGCAACGTGCTAACTATGTGGTGTCTTGGGATTCCCTGCACTGTCGCTCTCTCTGCCGCTCCATCTGCATCTGTCTCTACCCAATCAGTCAGTTCCTTCTACTCCACATCGGGGCTCCTATAGCAAGGTCTCATCCAAGAGGTTAGGTTCCTCAAGGATCTTGCCCCTCCTCCTTGGGAAAATCACTCTATATCGCCCCACCTCCTACCTGGAGGTATGACTGCATGTGATCCCTCTGTCCACCTGGCTCGAAGTTTTACCCTACTGGAGGTCTCTGCATGACTAGATGTCTCTACTCGATCCCCACTCAGCTCCCCCTATTGTGGCTGCTCCACAACCTCTTGAAGCTGCTGCACCAATTGTGGCTCCTCCACAATTGTCTGAGACTTCTTCTGGCTTTGCATGTTGAGAGGTAATATACCCTCCCTCTCAACCACCAAGTATCCATCATTTGCCTTACTGCTCAAGGCTTTACATGCATCTTGAACCTCAAGAGCATACAGGTTCTTGACACGTGAACCAATCTGCTTCACCTATCTAGTGATGATGTGTCTAAGGAAAACCTTTCCCTTACTAAAGACTACATCATAGCCTCTGTCTTATAGCATCGTGATCAACACCAAGTTTCTCTTCAGTCCTGGTATATACTTGACATTAGTCAAGGTAAAACGAGATCCATGCTCCCTCTGAAAAATAACCGTGCCTACACTTGAGACATTATACTTCTCATCATTACCCATCGCTATGAGTATCTGGAGATCTTTCTCCTCCAAAGTACTGAACAAACTTTTGTTGCCGGTCATGTGGAAATAAGCTCCACCATCAAGAAACCAACCACTTCCCACCATGGATGAAACCATGCATGCGAAGAGTGTGAAATCCAACTCAAACTGTGAAGCAAGTGCCTCACCTTTAGGTCCTTCCCTGGATCCCTCCTTGGATTTCCTCCATAGACAATTTGAGGCATAATTGCCCACCTCATGACAATGAAAGCATCGCACTTTCGATTTGTCAACCTTCTTCCCATCATTGGAAGAACTAGATTCAGAAAGAGAAACCTTCTCCTTCTTTGATTTGGCAGCGAAAGCGCAATTTTATTCATCAGATTCCTTTGATGAAGATCCATCCCTGGTATTCTGCTTGATCTCCTCTTGCACAAGATCTGACCAAAGTCTCTCCCATCCTGACAATTTCTCCCGACCATTGACAGAGTCCTAATAGGAATGCCAACTCTTTGGAAGACCAAGGAGAGCCAAGCTCACCATGTCCTCATCCTCGACAGTCACCCCCACACTTCCCAGCTCATCCCGGCATTGGGTGAACTTCGTGAGATACTGGGGCATACTGTTTCCATTCTCACACTTAATGTTTCTGAGTTTTATCCTTGAGCACCATTCCACCAGCTAAAAACTCAACCGCTTCTAATCTAAAATTCGTGAGAACAAGGTATTTCTCGTACAAAGATCGACTGTATGGGCATTCACCAGATATCTCACCTTCCAAAAGAAGGATGAATCCACAAGCTACCTGGCATGATTACAGACTTTGCTTGAAGAAATAAAACATAATCACTTCCTAGATAATAGATCTGATGATCAACTTCGCTTTGATATCATGTAGAACTTTTTCTACAAATAAACCAGCTCTGATACCATGTAGAAATTTTGAATAATATGACACGTAGCACAGAGATTATCCTGATTATACACTATTTGTGGAATGCATGCATAATACATAACCTCCTCTACCATTGATCATCAATTTTGTGGAATTAAGAAACAATCGCATGCGCACATTGAAGCATCAATCACACATATCAACACAATATATCACGAGGAAAGCATACAGCTGAAAACCCCCAAATATCTGTATATTATATTGATTGAGAACATGTAACAATATATAATACAATACTCCTCGCAAGTACTCAGTACTATCTCCACCTGTTACACACAAACTAGCTCAGATCTGAATCAATCACAGGTTCAAATCTCCTCCTCTGCTTGCCTGCCTCCACTACGCAATCTTGCATGTGAATGGATTGAAGAATCAGCTCCAAATTCATATTCCCTTTGCCTATACCATACAATCCTCATTGGAAATACTCAATCCATTGATTGTGCAAATCTCATGTATAGCTATAGTCACAACTGACAGCTGTCTTGCCCTTTCACTCACCTCTAACACTTGTCTCCACTGAACTGTCCATGCACTGAGTTAACTGATGTATTCTTTAGTTGATTTATGAGTTAATAATTAGTGAATTAATTAATAATTAATTCACACCACTCATCACTAGTGTATTTGTTAGTTAGACTAAATACAACTAGTTCAACTAAGTCAAACTGTACACAACTCCATCAACTCCTCAATCAACTCCACCAAACTCAATCACTTGAGTTCTAACTGAAGTCCATCATGCAATAGCTCAACTAACCCATAGGAAAAGCGCATTTTCTTCTGGCAGTTGCATGTGCCACATCCATAGCTTGAACTGAAGTGCTGCAAGAGGATAAGATAATGTTTATAGTCCAAATTTTATTAAGAGCTAATAATATTCGACTGTTCTATATTTAGGCTAGCAGCCTAAAAATAGACTCTGCCCATATGTCTAAAAATATAGGTCCATCTATTTTTACCAAAATGACCAATCATCCACAAATAGCATCTTGCAACTCAAAGACCATGATCCATATGTCTAAAAATAGACTTTGCGCCAAAAATAGCCTGCGGGACCACTTAGTGAAGGTGAATTGTTTTCACTAAGCTCCATCATCTTGTTGCATTTTCAACAGTCACTACACACACTTACCCGTACCTCGCATCCTGAGAGGCTACTTTCGCGCAATCCTACTTAAGGGCTGAATGCTGTTATTACCCAAGTCTTACAAGTGTTCCACTATTATTTGGTTATTTTAGCCCAATCATGAGTTTTATGTTGTACTGTAACAATATAAATCATTCATACAAGTGCACGCAGTAATAAATAGTATAATCATAATTTAGATCAATCATCCATTAAATCCGGAATAAATACACAAATTGATACCAAACTTCTCTTTATTAATATCTTCTTTGTTTACAGACTCGACTCCGCCCCACGCACTCAGCTACGAAATACTAGGCCTCTGCGCACTCAGCTGGAGAGCCTTCTCCTACTCTATGACCCAAGACACACTTACCTACTCAAACTCTTACTTCACTTCACTATTCTTCTATGCCATTCTATTCTCCATTAGTTATCTTTTACATTTAGAGCCTCGCTCTATTTATACAATCCCATGGTATGAGGATCATGGGTAGGCCGACACTACCTCCAAAACTAGGGTGGACAACCCTACGACTCTAACATACTTACACACTTACAATTCGTGGGGCTCTACAACATTATTCACTCAAAACATGGGTTTTTAGCCCCAAACCATGCCTCGGGGGGATTCCATGCCCAACAGACCCCCAACAAAAACATCGTACCTGCTGAAAACTAGCCAAGAATCATTCCTCCTCAAGTTCTTCTAATTGCACGAGCATTTCTTCCATAGATTCGCGGTCTGTCATACCTATGAGCGCGACTATTCATAGACTAGGTACAATATACTCCATTGGCATGACAACTTCGATGTCGTAAACTAATCAGAAAGGTGTTTGTCTTGTTAGTTTCTTGCACGTTGTCTAATAAGCCCAGAGTACTGTCGGTATGTGCAGATCCCAATCATTTCGCTATGCGTTGCACACTTTGGTTAGCGTTGTCTCTAGTATTTTGTTGAACACTTCTACTGTCCCATTGGCTTGTGGGAGATACAGTGTGCTTTTCTGATGATACATCTGGAACTCTTCTGTGAGTGCGCTGATGGTTTTGTTCAGGAAATGTGTATCCCAATCACTCATTAAGATATTTGGACATCCAAATCAGGTCAACATGTGTTCAATCAAAAACTTCGCAACCATAGATGCCATGCAGTCTTTGACTAGTTGCGCTTCCACCCATCGCGTCAAGTACTCCGTCGGGGTGATGATGTAGCATGCACCTGTGTTTCCCTAAGGTTTGATGGGTCCCACAAATTTGATCACCCATTT
Organism: Pinus taeda; assembly: GCA_000404065.3. Lineage (NCBI taxonomy): Eukaryota > Viridiplantae > Streptophyta > Pinopsida > Pinales > Pinaceae > Pinus > Pinus taeda. The sequence goes on from APFE031030603.1 coordinate 39,391, forward strand.
CTTGAACGAATGTAGTGTCATTTGTGGATTCAACGCCATCTTGTCCCTCTCTGGTGGTTTTTCGGTTCTTTGACATATATCATTGGCCTTATAGTGCGCTTTCGAATCCTAGTGAAGGGTTGGCCACCACAACCCTGCACGGAGAATGTTTTGGGTGGTCACTTGTCTGGCATAATGTCCTCCTGCAGTGCCCCCATGTGCTTCCATGAGGATTTGACTTCATTCAATTTTGGGTATGTATTTTCACAATATCTCATCATTTCCTATTTTATAGAGGTGTCCTGCGATGACAGAAAAGTCCGTTGCGGGCACCACTAATTCCTTCCTCTGTTGGATGGAGTATTCCTTTGGTGTGGTCTCGGTTGTCATAAAGTGGATTATGTCTTTGAAGTGCCCATCCGTGATGCATACAACAAAGAGCTACACGTCAGGTAATCCTTCCTCCAAACTAGTAGGTTCCTCGCCTGTTTCAATATGCAACAAGTGATCTAGTCCTACGTTTTGCATCTAGGTTTTACCACATCCTCAAAGTCATATTCTTGGAACAATAAGATCCATCGACATATGTTCCCCCCAACACAAGCTTGTTGACCAAGTACTTTAGTGCGGAATGGTCTATATACATTTAGAAATGTTGTCCTCGCAAATAATGCAGGTATTTTTGGAGTGCGTACACCATCGCCAACCCCTCATGCTCGGTTGTGGAATAGTTCTTCTCAGCTTTGGAAAATCTATGACTTGCAAACACGATAGGATGATCCAAGCCCTCTCTACCCTCTTGTGTGAGCACTACTCCCAATGGGATACACGACACATCAACATGGACATGAAACTCCACATCCCATTTTGGGAAGAACAGGATTGGAGTGGAGGCCAATTTCCCCTTTGGGACATCTAGGCTTTTCATGGAATCATCATTCCAGCAAAATGTGACATACTTTTCTAATAATTTCTTCATTCGCGTAGTGATTTGGGCATAGCTTTTGATGAACTTCCTGTAGTACCTTGTGTGTCCCAAGGTAGCGCACAATTGCTTAACACTTCGTGGTGCTTCCAAATTTAGAATTACTTCAATTTTCGCAGGGTCCACCATCAATCCCTATTTCCAGACCACATGTCCCAATAGGTTCCCAAAGGGAACGAGGAATGTGCACTTCTTAAGGTTCAACGCAATCTGGTGTGGTCGGCAAGTATCCAACATCAAGTGTAAGCTTGCTACATGGTGCTTAACCAATCCAAAGATAGTCCAATCATCCAGATAGACCTCCAGGAAATTGTGGATGTATTCTTTGAAGGTGGCAACAACTATGCGCGAAAATATGGTTGGCGGATTCTTCAATCCAAATGGCATAATGGTGTATTGAAGGCAGCCCCATTTAGTTGTGAAGGTTTTCTTGCTTCTATCTTCTGGTGTGATTTTGATCGGGTGGTACCTAAGAACCCATCCATGAAAGAGTATGCTTCTTGTCTGCCAACATTTTCCAATACTTCATTTGTGAACGTGGTCGGGAATGAGACATGTACATAGGCATCATTCAATTTCCTAAGGTCCACACATATTCTTATCTGACCCTTCTATTTCTTTTCCTATACAAACATAGGACTTACCCCGTCAGATTCTTCCAATGGTTCAATAATTCTAGCCGTGAGCATTTTGTCTAGTTTGATGCAGACCTTTTCCTTGTATTTTGGATTCAAGCGCTAAGGCCTTTGCTTAACTGGCTTTGTATTTGGTTTTAGGGTGATCTTCATCATCCCTAAATTGCCAACGATCCCCTTTAGGTCTGTGATCTTGGTAGGTAATATGTCTTGTTACTCACGGAGTAACTTAGTGACTTTATCCACCGTGGCATCATCCCAATAGTCATTGAGCGTTGCATACTTTGGTTCCACCTCCATCCCAATGTTTACCTGTTTCGTTTTTAGTGGCGCAATGATGTTAGGATCCTCAATCAATGGTCCTCGAACCTCGTGACAACCTTAAGTTCTGGAATGTTAATATTTTGTGGATCATCATCATCTTCCTCAATATTTACATTGTAACACTCCATCGCACAGCTTAGCTGGGTTGCCCATTCCAGCTGAAGCACTTCCATTGGTTCCTGGGGTATTTTGAAGATAGATGCTTTTACTACTTGTAGTGCATCATCAATAGTATCCCACCAACGATCTTTGAATGTGAAGGTTAACAGGAATCCTTCATGCAAGATATCCCATTTGCTCATGCCATGGTGAAGCTCCGTCTCAATATATCGATTCATGGGTATGACAGAACAAATGCACCCATTCAGGTTGTGGCTCTTCCCCATAGACCTTGGTTCATTTCACAAGGTGTGCACGTGAATCACCCTGTCCATCATATTTGTCTATTAGCTACATCTACAATTTCCCAAATCATAGGCACATCGTCCTTCCACATTCTCGCCAGTCCTCAAAATTTTTCTAGTGCATACCCCACCACCTTGAGGGCATAGCGCGTAGTGCCCATTTTAGAATATTGAAATGCTACTGTTCCAGTACTTCTCTTTCAAATCTGTTCAGGAAATCATCTACCCTGGTTAACCCATCATACATAGGCAGATCTCTTGCTTCTATCACTACACAACGTAGTGACTTTATCATCATGTTGAAATTGAGTGGGGTTACCTTGTGCAATCGATTCTACCATTGTTCTATTTCCTCATCCGAATTTGATGTGTAGGAGCTTTCGCGCTCCCATGAAATACTTCCATCTATTATAGGATTCACCTAATTCTATTCTTGAGCGATTATCTTGTAGATATAGTCTAGATCGTCACCGCACACTAGCTCTGTGTAGCATGATCCTTCTGCAGGGTCTAAAGGTACCACTACTTGCAATGACTTTTTCTCAAAAATCATCTTGTGCTTCTTTAGATTTATGACTTTTTTCATATCAGTGGCCCAATCTATTCCAAGTAGCATGGGATAGGGATTTCTGTCATCAACAATCTCTATCACTTCAAAATCTGCAAGGACGCTTGCACCTTCGATGTCTACCATTATTTCTTGCAATCTCCCCACCAATAGGATCTTTTGCTGGTTCACCATTCTCAATTGAATATGAGACCATTGCAAGGTGGGCCTACCCATGCATCCCCATGTCTAATTTTTTTAGTACATTCGCATCTGATCGTAAATCCCAAATCACTTGATCCATTTCATATTCTCTGATTTGCGCAATCAATCTCATCTCCCTTCTTGTTTGTGCTGTGTTCTTCCCGATCTTCTAGACTACGCGTGGTTCCCCTGATCCATCACATCTAGTGATGAGTTCTTGCAGTCCCTTCACAACCTTGCTATCTTGCAACAACTTCATGCATGTCTCTAGAAAGGTAGTCAGCATTGATGGGTCCATCTCCAGTTCTAGTTTATCTTTACTACTTGAAGTGGAGGCCTCCGTGAAGCTCTTCTTAGCTTCCATGAATGTCTCCTTCGCACGCTCCAAATCAAACTCTGGCTCCTTTGTTGGAGCCTTGCCAATCCAGGCACTTTCTTATGGTTTCTTACCTTTGTCATCTCCTATCGTGATACTACTTTGGAGCACGATGTTTACATTCGGGTCCTCCTCAATCGGCTTAGACCTCATCACTTGCAGGTTCCTAGTCGGGAGAGGATGGAGTATTCCTTTATCGCACAACCTTGCTGTTAGTGTGGGGTAGTCCTCTATCTCATGATCAAACTAGGTAAAATATAAACATGATGTTCTTGTTAGATTTGTACAATCACAGGCATAATTCCCTGGCCCTCCGCAATTGTAACAAATTAGCTGTCCATGACCCCTTTCTAGTCCCATTCCATCTCGACCTCGTTCGTGCCCTTGAAATCCATTGCACACCATCCCTACATTTTGATCGAGGGCTCGCGTTTCAGTCTAAACTCTGTAGGTAGGAATCAGATCCATCATCAATTCATAACTTCTATAGGTGCATTCATCATGGCCTACTGACTTGTAGAAATTACAGAACAATTGCTGGGACATCTGTGTATACTTTTGTAAGAGGTGGCAATTATATGTAGCATGCCTCCCTCCTATCTGATAAATCGCACACCATAATGCAGGCACTATGCTCAGTCCTACTTGAGCCTCTTGTCTCAGGGGCATTGGTCCTCCTCTTGTTAGGTAGTTCGTGAAGACTGGACAATGGTCCTTGTCATGTACCTGGCCTTTGCAATTTATGCACCATACCTCCTCGCGTGCTTCTAGGTGAGCTATCCTGTCTTGTTTCAAGCTTTGCATCTCAAGACACAAGTTTTTCAACTGCGCGTGGATCTGTTCCACTCCCAGGCTAGGATCTTGTATTGGGGTCTCGTGTAGTCTCATTGCAATCTCCAAGGCTTTGGCCTAAGTAGATAGCTTCTAATTTGACAACAAAATCCTTAGATGCGACGTTAGTGGTGCTACAAACCATGCGTGGTGCTGCCCATTTGTCAAGGTCATGTTGGATTCATGAATCATACCCTTCAGTCTCTGATATAGCTCCTAGGGGGTCTCACTTGGAAGTATCATGATTTCCTTAAACCCAATAATTGACCATGTCTCCAATTTTAGCCTGCTAAATTCCCTATTCAACGCAGCTTGGATATTTGCGATCCCCGCATTTGTATGGTCATTAGAATACTTAATATACCATGTTAGTGCACAATCCTGCAATGCACTTACCAACATTGCCTACTTTATTTTGGTGTCCATGACTCCTTGTGCTTCTCATACAACCTTTACCACGAACGAAAATTGGTTCGGATCTTCGTTCCCTACTCCTTTGAAACCTGACAATTTTATCGTGCTTGCCATATTGAACTATGGTGGTGGTAGAGGTGGGGTCGGTGAAGATGGGGGTGAATATGGTGAATATGATGGAGGTGTGGGTGGGGGCGGTATGTGTGGAATTCACTATCTTATCAGACTAATCCCACTTCTTGGTGAAACTTTCATGAGCTCTTCCTCGCTTTCTGACCAAGGCAAAATCAAGGGGCTAGTTTCTATTTCTGCACTACCTTCAGTTTTATAGATCCTCACACTTCACGTAGCCCAAAACATTAATTTATTCACATAACCAGCTTTTCGCACAGTAGAATTTTAATCCAAGTGTTCAAATATTTAATGTACTTACCTCGCGGACCATTGAGGAAGCGTCGTTCCACCATCCTGTACCTGATTGACATTTCTACCATGAATTCAGTGATAAACCCTCCTATAATTTGATTGAGCCAATGGTCCATAGTGCACGTGATCTTATCTTCTGATGTTTCTAGTTTGTGCACCAACTTTGGAGTCCACACAATAGGTTTATCGAGCCTACACCTTCCCTGACTGTTTGATAGCTTCGCGATCCACTCATACAACTTAAAGGGGAAGGATGCAAAGAAAATTTCATGGGTTTCCATATATAAGTAGCGCTCTAATCACTGTTTCTTTGATACTCATGGATTCTTATTTTCATGTGTTGCAAACTTGTGAACTTTTCTATCCAACCACCCTTCAATTTCTTTCTTTGTTGAATTCCAATGACACGACATTAGACATCCCCTATGCAAATTCTGGTCTCGTCAAACAAACCATTTGTTGGCTTGTTGGTGCCTGACCCAGGTTCAGAGGTGATTTAGCCAAACAAATCCCGATACTACTGGCCCTTTTGGCAATAGTCCATGGAGCGCAGAGTGAGGTCTCACCTGAAGAAGTATGGGAGGGTGCTAGAACTAGGTTTCCGCACCCTGGAGATGTTTGATGAGTTCAAGTGGTTCACAGTTCAACCCTATGTGCACATCACTACACGCACTTACCCATACCTTGCATCCTAAGAGGCTGCCTTCATGCAATCCTACTCGGGGGCCGAATGTTGTTATTACTCAAGTATTACGATTGTTGCACTGTTAGTTGATTTTTTTAGCCCAATTGTGAGTTTTAAGCTATATTGTAACAATATAAATCATTCGTACAAGTGTGTGTAGTATATAAACAATATAATCGTAATTTAGATCAAACATGCGTTAAATCCTGAACAAATACACATATTAATACCAACATTCTCTTTATTAATATCTTCTTTGTTTATAGACTTGACTCCACCCTGCGCACTCAGCTACAAACTACTAGGCCTCTGCGCACTCAGCTAGAGAGCCTTCTCCTACTCTATGACCCAAGACACACTTACCTACTCAAACTCTTAGTTCCCTTCACTATTCTTCTATGCCATCCTATTCTCCATTAGTTATCTTTTACATTTAGAGCCTCGCTCTATTTATACAATCTGATGGTCTGCGGACCATGGGTAGGATGACATTACCTCCAAAACTAGGGTGGACAACCCTATGAATCTAACATACTTCCATGCCCAAAATTCGTGGTGCTTTACAAAATTATTCGGTCAAAACATGGGCTTTGAGCCCTAAAACATGCCTCAAGGGGATTCCATGCCCAACAAGACTAGACTTGAGCAACTTAAGGAGTCACTGACACATGCACTAGTGTTACAAATTGTAAATCTAGACAAAGAGTTCGTAGTATGTACAGATGCTTGCAAGAGAGGACTTGGTGGAGGCCTTATGCAGGATGGACAGGTGGTATGTTATGAGTCCCAAAACTCAATGAGCATGAGCAGAACTACCCCCCGTATGATCTTGAGTTGGTAGTGATTATACATGCATTGAATATGTGGAGACACTATCTTCTTAGTGGGCAGTTTGTGCTTATGAGTGATCACATTGGGATGAGGTATTTGTTTGACTAGCTGAATCTAAATGTCAGGTAGGTTAGATGTTTGGTCACGATCAATGAGTTTGACTTCGAGATTAGGTACATAAAAGGAAAGGAAAATAGGGTGGCATATGATCTGAGTAGACAGGTACAGGTGCATCACTTGGTAGCTATGAGCTCCTATGGGACATACTTAGAGAACATAATCTTGTAGGGAGGACATCGGGATGTCAGGTATATGGAGATTGTGCATAGGTTGAAACATAGTACAGGTACAGGTACAGGTGCATGTGATAGTACATGTATATGTATAGGTGATATCAGAGGTACAGGTACAGGTGCACTGCACATGGATCATTGGCTTACAGAAGATGTATTGGTCAAGTTCCGAGATAGGATATATGTACCAGATAGTAGTGAACTCAAGAAGGTGATCTTGAGGGAAATTCATGTGAAACCTTATTCAGGTCACCAAGGTTATAAGAAGACACTCACAATGGTGAAGAGATATTCCTATTGGCCGAATTTGAAGAGGTATCTAGTAGATTTTGTGGCGAGATGTTTCGACTGTCAGCGAGTGAAAGCAGAGTGCAAACATCCAGGTGGACTACTATAGTCGATCACCATTCCTAAGTGGAAATGGGAGGTCATTTCCATGGATTTCATCACAAGGTTGTCGAATACAATGAAGCAACATGATTCCACCATGGTCATTGTGGATAGGTTAACAAAGGTTGCATATTTTGTTTTGGTGAAGTCTACTTTCTCAGCTAGTGATGTGGCAAAAGGTATTCATCTGAGACATGGTTAGACTACATGGTGTTCCAAAGAATATTGTGTCAGACAGGGATGTGAAGTTCACTTCCAAATTTTGGAAGGCGTTATTTGCAGGTTTGGGCACTGAGTTGGCCTTCATCAGAACTTATCATTTGTAGACAGATGGATAGACAAAGAGGGTCAACAGGATATTGGAGGACAAGTTGAGGATGTATGTGATGCATCAGTAGAGGAAGTGGGAAGAGTATCTCACTTTGGTCAATTTTGCATACAAAAATGGTTATCATGATTCACTGAGGATGAGTCCCTTTGAGGTATTGTACTGATCTGAATCGGATCCACATGATCCGAATCGGATCCACAAAAGACTGTCAAGAGCCTTGACTGTATCGAGTTGAATGAATCTCTAATGAAATCCAAAACAACGATAAAAAATGCCTTGAACCAGTGGCAATGGCTGCCAACGTGGAACAACAAGGACCTCTCTCAAAGCGCACTGACCGAGGCCCATGGAGACTGCACAGGAGGTCAAAGTAGCCCCTGGGAGCCCCAGATTGGGAAAAGGAGGTGATTTTGATGTTGGGAAAACAAGGCTAAAATGGAAAAGCCTTAAGCACTCGGTCACGTTGGGAGCTGGAGAAGCACGGGCAGAGAAACAAAAAGCACTAAAGGACAAATGCGGGACTCGCGCTCTGGAAAACCAATGGTATTCATTGGGGTGCCCTTGAACGGTAAGAGGTTTTGGAGGAAGCTGAGCGATCCCACTTAGCGCTCGACGCATGGCAGCAGAGGTGAGAGAAAAACCGCAGTGATCACGTGCTATCGATCGAGCAAGTCAACCATGCTCGACATGCGTATGACGTTGAATCCAAAGGAGCCCAGATCAGATGGCTGAGATTGCGCCCGATAAAAAGATGCAGAATCGATGAGAAATTAAGCTGCAATTCAAAGGGATTTGGAATCCATTGACCACCATGGTGGAGAAATAACTTATCCATGACATAACAGAAGAAATGAATTGATGAAGCATGCTGGCACCAGTTATATGGAGACACATGGCCACTTCCCGAGCATTCATGCTGACGCCGAACAGGGAACTCCAAGCGCAACTGTAGAAGGTGAATCGACGTAGGTGGGAGAGGAACCAAACAGGCATAGGGATCGAATGGTTAAAACAATGAACAGAGACAGTCAAAAAAAGGGGGGATTTGGAGAAGAGTCCAAGCGACCAAGAAAGACAGTGAACAATCAACCTAGAGAGGAGGACTGAACACAGAGAATAGTAAAGCCAAGTAGAGGAGACAAAGGGTTGAGCTGACCACAGGCAGCTTCGAGCACTAGAGAGCTTGAAGTTTCAAGCCTTCCCATAGAGGAATCTATCTGGATTGAGCATCAGATTTGGCTCTTTCCACTGTAGACCAAAGGTCACAGAGCTGGTAGGAAGAAAAAGAGTCTGTGAACTCTGAGTGGCTTGGGGAATCCAAGAACCACCCTGCTAAGCAAAATTTGCTATCAAGAGAACTCATATTGCGTCCCTGTATTGTAATTTCTCTGCTGTCATACACAATAAAACAAGGCCACCACTAAAGCTGGACCAGAGACGTAGCCTTGGAGAATAGGGTGAACTCCTTATTAAAAATTGTTTGTGTCTTGTGTTGCTTACTGTATTTCTTTGCTGTCTTTCCACTTATTTTCTATGTATTGGCAATCTAATCGATCTGTTGTTTCGATAACACAGAACACACACCAGCACATGAGTCTATAATACCTTTTGTTTAACAAATCTTCAACTGAGGTCACTCATAGGGTGATTATTAGATCAGGTGGTATTAGAGCTCTAGGCTGTAATGTTAGACAAGCTTGTGCTGGTTTAACTGTGAATGCTCACTAGATCAAAGCTCAAATTAGGAGAAGGAGAGTTGGTGGAAACTAATCTTGAAATTGGGAGAGTCTATTCTCGGAAGACAATGTCAGAAGAAGGTTCTATAGGGCCAGACCATCAATTCATAGAAAGTTTCCTAGCTATAAAGTCTATGGTAGAAGAAATGTATAGGGAGTTTAGAAAGCATAAGGATGAAGATTCATCAGGCTCTAAACAAGATAAAGATGAAGATGAATTTTATTCCCATGACCACTCAAAAGGAAAGGGGAAAGAAGAAAGCTTTCCTACACCTCCTAATAGCTATGTGCATAATAAGAAAGCATCCTTGATTAAACTAGATGTTAAGTTTGATTTGCCTATATATGATGGAGAGCTAAATGCTAAAAAGTTGGACAATTGGATTAGACAAATTGATGTGTATTGCAGAGTACATAACATAGATTCGGACAAGAGTAAGATTCAGCTGGCAAGCCTATGCCTAGGAGGCACTGCCTTGGTTTGGTGGGAAGGTAGAACCCAAGTTGATATGAAAAGACATGGTAAGACCATCTCTGTTTGGGGTGAATTTGTTGCTGCCATCAAAAAGCAGTTCTATCCATTGGCCTACATGCAACAAGCCATGATGAGTTGGCAAACTCTTCGGAAGTTGAAAGGGAAAAGTGTGCAAGGGTATACTCAAGAATTTAGAAAGAGAGTATTGATGTTGGGCATCTCGTTAGACTCACCATAAACTCTTTTAAAGTACATTGGTGGTCTACATAGCTACATGAGGCATACCATCCTCATGTTTAATCCCACCAATATAGATGAGGTATCTGTACAAGCTACTCATCTAGAAGCTAGAGGAAAGAATGGGAATCCAGAAGTTGGGGGACCATCGCAACCCATTGTAAGCAAGAGCAAGGAGAAAAGAAAGCAGAAGTGGAAAGCAAGGAAGGCTAACACTACACAACAAGGCAAAGCTTCATGCATTCACTGTAAAAAGGAGGGGCATGATGATGAGCATTGTTGGATTCTGCATCCAGAGCTGAGACCTAAGAAGTCCGAGGGCAAGAAGAAGAAGACTACTGCAGCTATTTAGAGAGATTTGGGGTCAGACTTAGGAGATGAAACAATCATTGTGGCCACATGTATAAAAGGTAAGAATTTTGAAGCATCTACTAGTAATTCTGCTCAATCTGTTATTGATGAAGAACATGAGAGAAAAATACATGATCTTTTCCATATTCGAGTTGTTTTCAAAAATCAAAAGATTGATACTTTGTTTGATAGTGGCTCACAAGTAAATCTAATTTCTAAAGCAATTGTAAAGAATTTGGGATTAGCAACTACACCTCATAAGAAATTATACCCATTAGGTTGGTTGAATGATAAAGCACAACTACAAGTGACTAGATAGTGCAAACTCAAGTTTTCTTTTAGGTCAGCATTTGTAGATAAGGTTGAGTTAGATGTAATTCTTTTGGATATATGTGGAATTGTTTTAGGAAGTCCTTACTTGTATGATAGAAAGGCTATTTTCTATAGAGCTGAGAACAAGTATCCATTTGTTAAAGATGGAATCAAATACTTTGTAAGAGCTCACAAGCTCAATAATAATTATAATCTCATAAACTCAGGACAGATGAAAAGAATGATAAATTCATGCAAATAGTTCTTACTGGTGGTTGTAAAGGAAAAGACACTTGATAAGACCAATATATTTGAGGGTTGTAATGATGATCAACAAGCTTGATATAAAAAGGATCGTTTCAGAGTATGATGTGTTATTTCAAGAACCTAAAGGTCTGCCACCCAAAAAGGGAATAGTACATGATATTATTTTGCAGCAAGATGTTCCGTTGCCTAACATTGGGATGTACAGGTTGTCTACTTTAGAGAATGCTGAAATGAAGAAGCAGGTGCGGGAGTTGCTCGAGAAAGGGTTCATCAGGCCTAACACATCACCATGTGGGTCACTAATCGTTTTGGTGAAAAAGAAAGATGGCTCGTGGAGAATGTGCATTGATTACCGAGCGCTGAATAAGATAACAATAAAAAATCGTTATCCCCTTCCCCGCATAGATGATCTTTTAGATCAATTGAAGGAAGTTGTTTATTTCACCAAGCTGGATTTGCATAGTGGATACCATCAGGTCACAGTTGTAGAGAAAGATGCATGGAAGACTGCTTTCAAAACAAAGCAGGGATTGTATGAATGGCTGGTTATGCCTTTTGGCTTGACCAATGCCCCTACGACTTTCATGAGATTAATGAATGATGTACTCAGACCTTTTCTTGATGATTTTGTTATTGTGTATCTAGATGACATTCTGATTTTTAGTAAAATGTGGGAAGAACATTTAAAGCATGTTAAGTAGACATTAGATGTTTTGAAAAGAGAAAAACTTAATGTTAAACTCTCCAAATGTGAATTTGGCAAAACCTCTCTAAATTATTTGGGTCATATAGTAGGGGGAGGTGAATTGAAAATAGATCCCTCTAAAGTGGCAGTCATCATGAACTGACCTAAACCCAAGTCTGCTACAGAAGTGAGAAGCTTCTCAGGAGTAGCATAGTATTGGAGGAAGTTCATTTTAAATTTTTCCTCGATTGCAACTCCCTTACATGCTTTGACAGGATTGAACAAGGTGTTTCAGTGGGGAGGCAAAAATCAGAAAGCCTTCCACACCTTGAAAGAAAATATTAGTACAACACCTGTACTAGCACTGCCAGATCTATAAAGACCATCTGAGATCCAAACTGATGCCAGTGACTATGCCATGGGAGCAGTGTTGACATAGCACGGTAAACCCATATGTTATTATTATGAGACTTTTAATCCTGCAGTAGTTAATTATCCTACATATGATAAAGAATTATATGCATTAGTTCAGAGTGTGAAAAAATGGAAACATTATTTAATGGGCAAAGAAATAGTAATCCATACTGATCATCAGCCACTTCAATACCTACACTCCCAAACTAAATTGCAGTAATCAAGACATTACAGATGGATGGGGTTTCTACAATAGTTTCATTTAGTCATCAGATATAAAAAGGGTATACATAACAAGGTTGCAGACATGTTATCTAGACCCATTATAAATGCATCTACCCTACTTAAGCATAATTTTGTGCTGCATGAAAGCTACATAGAACAATATGCTCAAGATATTGACTTTAAAGATTTATATGTAACTTTGAGTCAAGGCAAAAGAGTAGAAGAATTGGACTATCATGTGAAGGACTGACTCTTATATCACTATTTGGAACTTTGCATTCCACAAACTAAGAGAGCAAAGATAATTAGGGAAGCACACACTTCTTTGATATAAGGTCACTTTGGGGTAAGTAAAACAGTTGCACAACTGCAAAGGTTCTACTATTGGCTGAAAATGAGTGAGACAGTTTCTAGATATGTAAAGGGGTGTGCTATGTGTGCTAAAAGCAAGCCCAACAATAGAAAACTAGGCTTGTACACTCCCTTACCAGTTCCTTCTCACCCTTGGGAAAGCATTTCCATGGATTTTGTTGGAGGACTGCCTAAATCTAGGAAAGGTCATGATTATCTGTATGTTGTTGTAGATAGGTTCAACAAAGTGTGTATTTTGATACCCTGTAGTAAACAGATTACAGCTAAACAAGATGCAAAGTTATTCTTTGAACATGTATGGGTTCATTTTGGATTACCCACTTCTATTGTATCTGATCGAGACACCCGATTTGTGGGGAAGTTTTGGTCCAGTATGTGGGAACTAATGGACACCAAATTAAAGAAAAGAATAACTTTTCATCCACTAACAGATGGCTAGACATAAGTAGTTAACAGGACGGTGATCTAGTTACTGAGAGGATATTGCAGCAAACATCCTAAGCTTTGGGATGAGCACTTGTGCTATGTGCAGCATGCTTACAATAGAGCCAAACACTCTTCTACACAGAGATCTCATTTTGAGACCTGTTTTTGTTTCATACCAAGGTCTCCTTTGGATTTTGTCTTTGGTAAAGTTACCATGGTTGATAGACACAATGATGTGGACAAGGCAACTAGGTTCATTGAACAGATCCAAGAGATCCACCGGGTAGTACAAGAACAACTGGAAAAGAGCCAGGCCAAGTACAAGGCTAGGCATGATAAGCATAAGATGGAGCATAGTTTTCAAGTTGGAGACCAAGTCTGGCTGTATATCAACAAGGAAAAAATGCAAGGTGAAGGTAAAAAGCTAAAACCTATTAGGTATGGACCCTTCAGGATACTTGAGAAGGTTGGTGAGAATGATTTTCACCTTGATTTGCCAGCTTACATGCACATCTACTCAGTTGTGAACGCAGATTGCTTAAGGTTGTTTGAACCTTCAATGATTGAGGACCCTGAAGAGTAGAGTCAATTACCTTCTGTTGATGACCTACTACCTGAATATCTTAATGAGTTGCAAGAAGATGCAGTGTTGGATAGAAAGGTAAGGACGATGCACAGTGGATAGGTGGAATACCTCAGGTTTGGGCTTAAGGGTTCGAAGCCAGGAAGTGCAAAATGGATTGAGATTAGACAAGTGAGGTAGCAGTTTCCTCACTTAGTCAATTCTTGAAGAAAACCAACTTTTAGTGGTCCAAAGCTTTTTCAGTAAGGAGGCCATGATCCGAATCGGAGCCACAAAATACTGTCAAGAACTTGACTGTATCGAGTTGAACGAATCTCTAATGAAATCCAAAGCAACGATAAAAAACACCTTGAACCGGTGGAAATGGCTGCTAATGTGGAACGACGAGGACCTCGGTCAAAGCGCACTGACTGAGGCCCGTGAAGACTGCGCAGGAGGTCAAAGTAGCCCCTGGGAGCCTCGGATCGGGAAAAGGAGGCAATTTTGATGCTGGGAAAATAAGGTTAAAATGAAAAAGCCTTAAGCACTCTGTCAGGTTGGGAGTTGGAGAACCGCGGGCAGAGAAACAAAAAGCGCTAAAGGACAAAGGCGAGACCTGCGCTCTGGAAAACCAGCAATATTGATCGAGGTGCCCTTGAACGGTAAGAGGTTTTGGAGGAGAGCAGAGCGATCCCACTCAATGATCGACATGTGGCAGCGGAGGTGAGAGAAAAACCGCCGTGATTACGTGCTATCGGTCAAGCAAGTCAACCGCGCTCGATGTGCATATGACGTTGGATCCAAAGGAGCCTAGATCGAACAACTGAGATTGTGCCCGATAAAAAGAAGTGGAATCAACGGGGAATTAAGCCATGATTTAAAGGGATTTGGAATCCATTGAATGCCACGATGGAGAAAGAATGTATCCACGACATAACGGAAGAAACGAACCGATGAAGCATGCTAGCACCAGTTAGATGGAGACACGTGGCCAATTCCTGAGCGTTCATGCTGACGCCGTACAGGGAACTCCAAGCCCAGTTGCAGAAGGTGAATCGACGCAGGTGGGAGAGGAACTGAATAGGCATATGGATTGAATGGTTAAATCCATGAACAGAGACAGTGGAAAAAAGGGGGGATTTGGAGAAGAGTCTAAGCGACCAAGAAATACAGTGAACAGTGAACCCAAAGGGGAGGACTGAACATAGAGAACAATAAAGCCAAGTAGAGGAGACAGAGGGCCGAGCTGACCACAGGCAACTTCGAGCACTAGAGAACTTGAAGATTCAAGCATTTCCATAGAGGAATCTATCTGGATTGAGCATCACATTTGGCTCTTTCCATTGTAGCCCAAAGGTCACAAACCTAGTAGGAAGAAAAAGAGATTGTGAACTCTGAGTGGCTTGGGGAATCCAAGAACCACCCTGCCAAGCAAAATATGTTGTCAGGAGAACTCATATTGAGTCCCTATATTGCAATTTCTGTGTTGTAAGACATAATAAAACAAGGCCACCACTGAAGCTGGACTGGAGACATAGCCCTGGAGAATAGGGTGAACTCCTTATTAAAAACTATTTGTGTCTTGTGTTGCTTACTGTATTTCTATGCTGTCTTTCCACTTATTTTTTGTGTATTGGCAATCTGATCGATCTGTTGTTTCAATAACACAGAACACACACCATCACATTAGTCTATAATACCTTTTGTTTAACAAATCTTGAACTGAGGTCACTCATAGGGTGATTATCAGATCATGTATGGGCGGATTTGTAACACTTTGTTGGAGTGATCCAGTTAGCAATGTATTAATTGGACTAGATATGTTGGCAAACATGGAACATGAGATGCCGACAATTAAGAAAAATCTTAAGGTAGCACAAGATAGGCATAAGAGTTATACAAATAGGAATAGGTTGTTCAAGGAGTTCCAGGTTGGGGAATAGGTGTATTGCGTATCAAACTGAAGAAGATCTCTTTCTGGAATGGTTCATGTGCCAAGCTAGCACCATGATTTTGTGGACCCTTCAGTATCATTAAGAGAATTGGGCCAGTAGCCTATCGACTTGCACTGCCTCTGACAGTGAAAGTCCATGATGTTTTCCATGTATGGTTGCCTAAGAAATATGTTAAGGATGCTGATCATGTGATTGAGTGGTATGTATGGCAGGTGGAACCAGATGGATAATTCCAACTAGAGCCTCATTGTATATTGTATAAAATGTGCTCATGCTCCAGAACTGAGCAATAGAGCAAGCTAAAGTGAAATTGAAGCACTTTAGGCCCGATAAATCTACATGGGAGATAGCGATCAAATGCGGGCCATGTAACCTTCCTTGTTTTCGAGTTGAGGAAAAGAAGCTGGGTGTGGTGGTTTGATGGTTTCTTTATGGTGGTTTATTATTTTCTTATGATGACTTGGTATATGCTTTTATGATGGTTTAGTATTTTCTTTATGTTGGTTTAGTATATGCTTTATGGTGATTGATATATGCTTTATGATGGTTTGATATATGCTTTATGTTGGTTGATACATGCTATATGATGTTTTCATATACACTATATGATGTTAGTACATGTTTGATATATGTTTGGTATATGATTTGGCATATGTTTTGGTATATATATTTTGATGATGTTATGTGTACACCAATGTATGGATGTAAATACGATAACGAGTTGTGTTATAAGGCTCCACTATGTGGTATGTGTGTTATGTTATTATGCTATTATGTGGTTATATTATCATGATGTTATGATGTCATATGAGTTTTTATTGATCAGGATGATCATTGTAAATACCATAATGAGTTGCGTTATAAAGATCCATTATGCGGTATTTTGTCAAGTGTTCATGATGTTTTGTCTTGACCAGATATTTCATTATAAATACTGCGTTGAGCTGGGTTATAAAGCTCCATGAGAAGTGGGTATTCTTTCAACAAGTTGCTGAGATATATGTGTGATTGAACACTGAGGGCAGTGTCCCCTAAGGGGGAGGGTTCTGTAATAGCCCTGGTGAAAATTCCATGTAATAAATGTTAAAAACAATAATGACAAATGAATGGGACACTTATTTCAAGCTGAATGTTGGGAAAGACATCCTTGGCTGTGTTCATTTAATTGTTTATGGCTAAGGAAATTGGGAAAGGAAATGGCTAAGGCATTAAAAGGCATTCTGGCACATTTATTTATGAAAATAATGGAAATTAGGATAAAAAGGAGGTGAAAGGTCACAGGTTGCATGGGAGGAGGAAAATGAAGGAAAATAATGGAAAATGAAGAAAATAGAGGCCTGATTCATAAAAACATTTCTGAGGATCAGTTGGTAACCTTTTGTCAGTTTTTCTTTAGATCTCTCCCATTATTCTCTCTCTCTCTCTCTCTCATACTCTTGGACACTTAGAGTTTTCTTGGAGTACTTTGGCATTGGAAGAAGAAAGACAAAGAAGGCAAGGGGAAGAAAAGATCAAGTAGGGAAAGGCATGATTAAGCAACTACAACGCACTTCATTGTAGGTATCAACTTGCATATCTATTTTCCTTGATATATTTGGCATGCATGGGATTGCATGTGTTTCTTTGCTACCATGTCATGGGTTTTGCCAGCTATGATAGTATTTTCAGCCTAGCCTTGCCATTTCTTGATAGCTTTGATGAGATGAGTTCTCTCATGTGTTTTGTGGGGGATGGACAGATTAGATTCAAAGCTGAGTGGGGTGGATCTCTGAATTGAAAAACACATGGTGGTAGTGGTCCTCGAACTACACTGAGGATGAATGAAGCCACTGGCCTGGTAACCCCTGAACCAAACTATGGGTTGTGGTAAAGCTAGATTGTGTGCCTCGGTGGGCCTAAGAATCTATGCCAGTGAATGGCAGGATATATGGTAAAGACAAGAGGTGGATTTTCTCTCCATTGGGCCTAGTGATTCCATGATGGAATGCATGGTAAAGCCTAGAGAGTATTTCTCGGTGTAGGGCCTAGTGATCCCTGGATCAGACTACGGATGCATGGTAAAGCTTGAGAGACTAAGAGGCACTCAAATTCCTCGTAGTGTAGGTAGAGAAATCTAATGATATCCACATTGATTGGTGTTTTTGATGTGTTATATGAGTCTCACATTCATGCTTGGAATATGGCACAAGGTTGATTGGCTGAAGAGAGACTTGGCTCAGCTAATCTATGGTCAAGTGGAATGTGGTAGTCCCATCATCGGTTGGTTCATTGCATTTATTAATGAAAAATTCATTCCCTTGATTTTCATATGCAAATGTACTGATGTATATATGGATTTTGATGGCTGATATGTCCATTATATTTCTATTCCTATTATGCTAATTATATGTATATTTTGTGACAACAGCTATGTATGGCTCTCAAAATGTTTTTACTTGTATTTGAATGGATATTGTATCTACAACCTAATAAGTGATAAGGCAAAAAAAGGCATAAGGAAACAATGGTTCATGGCGATTCTCAGATAAGTATGAGATCCCTCAACGTAATTCTGTTGTTTACACCTACAGGTTACATGTTGATGATATGTTTGACAAAATTCCTATCATGGCTAGTAGGGGCCAGGTTATGATTTTGTTCATCTTATTACTTTTGTATTCTTGTTTCCTTGTATCCTTACCAATTCCAAGGGATCATTTCATTTTGGGTATTGTCTCGGCTCTAGACTGAAAAAGATGGCTCAAATCCCAGAATGCTAGCAAAATAGAGCGTTAGTTTAAGACTAGCTCACCTAGGCAGTTTCTAGGAAGCGTTATAAAGCACATGGCCAGTGTCTGGGGAGCATTATTTCTGATACTAACTCACCTGGGAAGTGTCTAGGAAGCATTAAAAAGCACTTGGCCAGTGTCTGGGGAGCGTTAGTCATGATACTAACTCAATGGGCAGTGTCTAGGAAGTGTTACCCTGCCCTAAGTTTCTCAAGCAATAGTAGGACCTAGGGACAGGCAGTCTGGGTGGTTAAATTGGTTCTAAAGTTTATCTGGGTGATGTTTGATGATTGTATGCGATGTTTTGTCGATTCCATTTCCTTAAAGTCACCAAGGAGGTTGAATCTTATCATAGTGGCCTCTTGTTGCATGTTTACCTTGGCTTGTCGGTTACTTGGGCAGATGTGGGAGGATGGTGCTATATTCCTTATTCTTTCTGGAGAGTGATACTATTTGATTTACAAACTATGAGGCAGAGCATGCCATCTTCTTTAGCAAGCCTGTAAACGTTTTGTCCCCAACATCCTAAAGGTGTCTTCAAAATGGAGGATAGTTTTTTCTTGGGATGCCATATACCAAGGTTCCAATTCGGGATCAATGGAGATGAGGTTGTGGTTACTAATAAAATCCTTGGTGCTCACTAATTATGATTTTATGTATAATGGCTCCCTCTCTTCTTTTTCCATCACCCTATTTAATTATTTGTTGGGTTGTGTTATATTCTTTCCACGAATAACCTACATAGTGAACCGGGGGGTCCCCCCTTCATTGTGTCGATTGCATAGCGAGGGGGCGGTAGCCCCCCCTTTCTGGGGGGTTTGAGGGGGGCGGGTAGCCCCCCTCTACGGGGTCTGGGGCAGTGCCCTGAGAAATTTTTTTTGGAACCTATATAAGGTTGGGCAAACCTACCTATGGTTTTCAGTCCATGGTTTTGGACGTGATGGTTCTCGGTCCATGGTATTGGATGCTTCGGCATGTATAAATATGTATTGTAACATTGAAAGGAACATAATGACAAATAAAGCTGGTAGTCCCGGTTTTTGGGATCCAGGGGAAAAATCTCTGTTATATGTGTTTTATGTGTTATGCTCTTGCATTGTTTATTTTCTTTGTTTTAGAATTCGTATGCAGGTAATTTCTGTACAAGGTTAAAACCTACATTTGGTATCA
>APFE031030605.1:0-11582 GCA_000404065.3 Pinus taeda
CACTTAAACAATTCATTCACAGTTTGTTCATTAAATGCATCCTGATTGGTAGAAACCCTCCCAATAGATCTGATGTGTTTACAAAATTAACCACCCATATTTCTTATCTCTCACACCTTCAACCTAGATTTGACTAGTAGAGATTCCAAGCTATCTTGAAGGTATTCCCAAAGATTTTATTCAGTCATCCATAGTACCTCATTGGCACATATTCTAGGACTTACAATTACTAAACATATATGATATTTAAGTTTGTTGTTGTACTGAAACATATCTTAGATTTAATTTTGAAGTTGTACCATGAATCCTCGAGCATCAGGGTTTTATCTAAAAGCCACTAAACTGTATTGATGACATATTTGCAAATTAGACATTAAGTAATTAGGTCACGCCCTTTACTATGACCCAATAACAATGAAGCTCATTTTACTAGTCCCATGATTAGCATTATTCTTTGCCTTACAGGAATAATGCTATAAATCATCACAGTAGACCTAGTAATGGCCAATCCGAAAAATACAAAATAATGCTTTTACCACCCAATAGCTTGGCTTGACAAAGTCAAAATAAAACATTGGCGGTGCTCCATTATTGTCGTTACTCTTTTATTTTGATATTCATATATGAGCTTGCACTAGCTTGACATGGTTTGACTAGTAATTTATAAATTTACTATTAAAGCTTGCAATTTCGAATTTGGATATGATCCTTTATTCCATGGAAATCTCGGTTATTGGTTGGCGTTGCCTATGCTTATCTCCATTGGAGTCATAATTCTTGGTCTCCAATGTTCGAATAACTTCAATATGATTGACCAAATATACATTCTTATTTGTGTCCCTTATTCTATCACTTCAATCATATTAACTAAACTACAAGGATATATAAATAACCCATAACCAACCCTAACTTGTGAATTTTTATTAATATCGTATTCTTAGTCCCACAAATATAAGTAAACAATTGTATAAAACAATCCTAGTTAACTATTTTCTTAACAAATATTCAAATATATCAATTTGACCCTTGGAAATGGTAGTTGGGGAGGGTATCAATCATGTACTTAGAAAAGAATAAGTTAGAATCATGGATTGGTTATTTTATGTGCATTACCACTTTCACCAAATATTAAAGTCTTAACATAATGAATTGATATCATGGCAAAGAGAGAGGTCAAGTTTGTGCATGTCTTGATAAATAAATGTTCTTAATTTAGTGTCATTCCAATGGATGTTTCTTGGAGGAATGTCATCACAACAAGCGAGATGAACACAAAAATCAAAAATTATCTTGGGCATATGGCTGATTTTGTTTTGGACAGGTTTCAAGATGAGCCTTTATATGGATAAAGTCATCATTTTTAGGAGTATTGTAATGTTTTTCTTTCCTTTCTCGAGATATTTTTCTCTGAATTTGTTTAATCTTAACTTTAGATCCATAGTTTTGTTATGAATTTATTTAATCTTAACTTCTCTTTTATCATTAAATTCCTATTTCAATTCCATATGAGAGACAATAGTACCCTTGGTGATGCTTCTAGTTAGGCAAACACTAGTAGGTTTGAGGTTTTCAACATTATTATCATTTGAAACAAAAGGGTTTCCTTCATGAAATGATTCTTCACAATCGCTATATAATGAATGATGATATGGTGGTTAGACAAGACTATCAAATGAAGGGTTATGCACATAAATACATGAGGAATTAAAATACTCATGTAATTGGGGATTTTAAAAACCACTCTGATCTAGGAAATGATCATATTCAACCCCTCTATTTTTGGAAATGGTGTCTAACTCGAATATACATGAAACTATGACGAAAGAGTGATCTTTCAGAGTTCTTACGATGTGACTGGTTTGCGCATGATATTTTAGTTAGGATTTTATATAGATAAAGAGAGAAAATTAAGTTTGTGGATGAGAAATGCCATTAAAAACCTTTCATGATAACTAAAAGCTAGACTGTGTGACCCTTCATAAGTAACATACTGATGCAACAAAAGCAATAAATTACACCATTTATATTATAAGGAGGAAATTGGCATATCTTTCACATGATATTCATGATATTTACTCATGATAATTTAGTTCTAGGGAATGTCAGACATTGCAAATTTTATGACCATTTCTCTCTCTCAAAGGAGAGATGAGTAGATGCTTCATTGAAATTAATATCTACAACCATCTCTAGATAACCCACTCGAGACTTCTTCATATCAAAAGAAATAGGAAAAATACTTGATAACCCCTTTATTATAACACTAAACCAACTGAAGGAATTCCCACTAGTTAACCTTGTGGAACAATTTCGTGCATTCATCATATGCCTCTATTATCTCGAATCTAATGGATTTAAACTCGATAAGGGGTTCCATTATTAGAAACTAAGAGGGCTTCAGCCAGGAATTAAGTTGAAACATAAAGGAAAAATGCACAACGAGTCGGTAACCAAACCCTTACTTGTCTAGCAATGTGAAAAGTATGAACAAGAACAATGAAACAACAAGCTCCTAGTAGCCTTCAAACCCCAAGGGATTAAATCAAACATTGAAAACTAAGGGGTATGGTACAAATAAATTAATCGTTGTCATATATGAGTGTCCATGAGTAGTCAATTTGAGACAATTGGTGCAAATCAAGATGAAAATCTACGACGAGAATGCCAAATCACCCATAAAACCCTGATAAAAATATCAAAGAAATAACACTTAGCCTGAAAACCATCATTTTTCATGCTTATTGATCTGAAACTTTCAAAAGATATATCACCATACGCATGAATATAAACTCACACTAGTCATAAATGAGTTGTCTAGGTAGTAGTATATTTATCCCAAGCCTTATCAAAATTTCAAAAATTGAAAGAAAACTGCATGAAAGAACCATTCCAGTCATACAAAGCCAAATCCAAACATTGACATATAGAAACATTGAAATAGAAAAAAAAAAAACCATTGCTAATACAGATGATAAAATAAGAGGATGTGAACAAAAGAACATCGAACTATTTTTTGAAAGGAACCCATATATATTCATTTCAATATTCCCTCCCTCAATTATCTAAAAGAAATGGCTTGATCAACCATTAAAAGAGTGGATCATAGTTCACCATAATGTCGATTACAAAAAGGCATCAGGGGTAAAAAAAATCCATTTCATCTATAAGTTAAACTCTACCCTAATTTAATGTGATTTACAACTCAAGTTCAAGATGACGTCAAACCTAATTTGTAAATTTAAATTGTAAATATGTTCCTTTTAATTCTTGTATTTTTGTTTATGCATTTGTAACATCTGAAAGAAACTAATGGTAATACATATACAAATTTATTGTATATGTACATTTTACTGTATTTAATTTTTTTGATTATAAGGTTTTGCAGATTTTGAAAACAAATCTTATGGAGAATTATCAATTTTCTTTTGTAATCATATAAGCACTAAATCAATATATCTTATTTTGTTGCTCGATCTATTTGTTCAAATTTTTTAATATAAAGGCTTTTTTGTTGAAATAGTTTTTGTGATTTTAAAGACTTTTTTACCTTTTTCTTATATCTTTTGATATATTTTGTCCAAGCTTATGTCATTGTTTGATACAATAGTTGAAGACTAAATACATATTAAATAAATTATCCTAGAAGTTGAGAAATAAAATACATAGTTAAAAGTATGTATTCCTTAGAGGAAACTAGTCTCCAAACATTCATCTTTGTAGTTTCCAAACAACTATAATTTTTTCTAGAGCATTATGATATTTAGAATATATTTCCTTTTCACTCGTACCATAGGTCATGTACTTGACAAATACAAACATATATCTATGCATGCTACCCATTTCCACTATAAATTAGTTTCATTATTATTTTGAGAATACTAATATTCAACTAAATCACTCAAGGGTTACATTATCTCTACCCATAGCTTGATGCATTTCACATCACATCCAAATAATAAGAAATCTCTCAACAAAACTATCGTACCTGATCATAATAACTTTTACCATTTTACCAAACTATTTTTAATAAAAAATGGTTTGAAAATGCACCCATGTAGGGCATGGCTTCTATACTTTATCACCCCACTCTAGATTTTATTCCTCCCTCTCTAGAAAATATGTAAAAACTACACTTTTAAGCAACTCTAGTATATAGGAAATCTCCACAATACTTTAAATGTAATTGACAACCCCAACTTATTGCATTTTTAGTATGGTATCCCCTTATAACTTTTTACATAACATATATAGCTCATTTCACATAATGTAAGAAGCAACAATGTAATTTAGTTGGTTTAAGTAAACATAATTGCCATATATGACCATTGTCATCTGTAGACATGATTTAAACAACAATAACACATGTTCATTTTTATGTTTTTGCATCTCTTACTACGAAATATATAGAAGTACCTTAGATTGCATTATTAGGCAAGAGACACTGAATATAAACACACAAAATTAATACGAAGAGTTTAGTTTATGCTAAAATACGATTATATATGATTCCTTTTTAAAATTTAGCCATATAATAATTTTATTGTACCTTAAAACCACTTCCGATTATTTTTTCTTTTCATGACCACAATCACTTGCATACATGATAATAATAAGACATAATGCTAACGTCCCAAATTTTAGGATTTCATAAACACACATAATCACTATTCATTATTGATCATTGTGTTAGGCATTTGCTATTATTTCTAGCTCTCCTATTTGAGTTTAGTTGTCACATGCATTAAGGAGAACTTCGTTGAGGACTCCGAGTCACCTAGTTGTTGCTTATGGTGTTAAAATTGAGTTTTCATGTATTTCATTAAGAACTCTAAATCAGCTAGTTGTTGCTTATGATGATCAAATCACTTCATCTATGTTTGGGTGTATTACCATGGAACTTCCACCACTTATCAAGTGTCTGCCCATTCAAAGATAAAATTGAACAATGCTTGTTTTTAAGGAGGACATAATGTAGTGATAGGACTATTTTGGTACCACCTACTTGGGTTCTAGTGCTTCATTAAGGGGGTGGATATACGTATTAAAATATATCTATTTTAGTCCAATATTTATTAAGAATTGAGAGGGATTTAAAGAAAATAAGAAAACAACCGATCAATGTATAAAAGATCTAGGTTAAAATATATCTATATTGATTTATTCATTTATTAGAGAATTTTAGTATTAGTATGATGGGTTCTTGTTTTAATTGTAGGAACAAGTGGATCAAACTTTCATATATTTTTATAGAAACATCCATTTTGATTGTTTCCTCTCAGTTCCCCACATCTTTGCCTGACTTGTTTTCAATTATCAATGGATGAAGTTCATCAGATTGGTTTATTGTAAAATGAGCATCAACATTATTTGATGAGTCCTTAATTCTGTTTAATGCATCCATTTTTTGAAAAAATATCTTATTTCCATCGATCATATCTTTACTACTATCTATCAGGTTATATAGCTTGGACTTAACATCCTCTCTATCCCTCAAGAAAAGTGTCCTCTCCTGTGTGGAATTTTCCAGCCCTTAACTAGTTTTTTGTAATAGTTTCCTAATTTTATAATTATCATTTGCATTTTCCTCAAATATTACTAGTAGTTTCTCATATTCACCTGCCATTTCCTTCATTTTCAATTGTAGTTCACGCGCTTCATTTGTTAACAAGCTAAATAATCTATCAGAGACTAAATTGTCATCCATGTTTCTCCAAAAGTCAGACTACTCCTAAACATCCACTGTACCTCCCTTGTGGGTAAAAAATATACCATGATGACTTTCAGAAATCTAAATGTCGTTTTCCTATCCTTGTTTCTTCATTTCCTCAAGAACTTCAGTTTCTTTTTGGATAAAAGAGCAAAGGGGGCTCCCCTATACAATACAAAGACTTCTGGAAATGTTATGGAACCTATCTCATTTCAAAAGTTATATATTCTCAGCATGCTCCAAAGAATATGATACACTATTCCACAACTTCACTAATATATTTCTCTCAGATATAGCTTTCTCATGCATCTTAACTAATTTTCCATTCTCTTGGGACATCTTCATGAGATTTGTTTGAAGATTTTGTATCTAATCAATCATTTCTTGTTGCCACAGTTATAAGTTCTACTAGTGTTCCCCTTGTCTCCTCTTGATGTCCATCATATTTCATGCGAAATTTTAGATATGTTTTACCATCTTCCAACTATATCCTTAGTTCATTAGAATCCCTTTTAGGCACAATCTTAATTTCTAGTTGTTCAGCCTCATTTCTCAATTCTTGATATTCTATAATGCCCCTTATAGTTGTGTTAAATTCAATGGAAGCCTTATTTTTTGTACAACGCCTTGCCATAGTTTCCTAATTCCATTGTTTTCTGGCATTGCCTACTCATACATGTCAACTAATATTTCATTCTCGTCAGTTATCTCCTTTAATTTAATTGTACACTCCTAAACCTCCATTCATGTATGGATCCCCTCGAGTTATACTTTTCAATCCCCATTGATACTAGCGTGTTCATGCAATAATGCAGTTTCAACACTACCTCAAATTTATTCTTCATGCCCTTGAATTAAGCTTTCACGGCCTATTGCATTTGTCCCCGTTCCATCTTCCATGTCTTGTACATGCTCTATACAAATTCTACTACCTCCAAAATTCCACCACATTCTTCTTGCATCTTCTCTTTATCACATTGTTTTTTCATATAGCTCAAGAATTCTTTCATTCTCTTCTGATGTATCCTGCAATTTTATTAGTAGTTTTGCAATCTCTTTTCTAAGACGAAGAGCTATATGTTCTACTTCAACATTCATAGAGCCTGTTACATCTGGTCAAATATTTGGGGAATCATCCTTTGTAGACATGTGTCCCTTTCTTAAATAATTTTGATTCCTTTCTTTAATTTCTTACTCAAGTTCCTCAACTTGATACTTGAATACATGAACTAGTTCTTTGGATTTTTCATTCATTTCATGTCCATATTCCTCAACTTTATTTATTTCATATAGTTCTTGCATGACTTTCTCATACATGATACTTATTCCTTCATTATCTTCAATAGACTCCTATACATTTTTTGCATAAATCATCAACTTCCTTAGCCAAATAAATGGAAGTTCCCCGAGCTTCTTCTTCACATTGATTGGTTGCACTAATTTCTTCAACAAAATATTTAAGCTCCCTTTTCTCTGGTAAACCATCTCTAAATGATGTCCCCTCTGCCAACTCTAGAGAATCCATTGCAGAGTTCAGTTGGAATTCTCCATCAACATCTGAAAGTGTCATCTTATCACAATGGATCATCAAATCATCAACATGCCTTTCCAAATTTTATTTGGCTTCTAGGTAGACGCAAAACTTATTACGAAGATATTTTTATTCCCTTCAGCACAAATTAACATGTCTGTAAAGAAATTCATTCTCCTCACTGATGGAAGAAAGATATTATTATGATTATTCCTTTTGGTTCATAAGGTTTGTGTCCTTCTCATGCATAAGCTTCTATTCCAAAGCTTTGAGTAACTAATCTCCTAATACAACTATCTATTTTAGAATTTTCTCTAGGTCTCCACCCTCATAACATTCTTGGTACCTTCTTAGCTCTTTTATCAACCTTATATTTTCCATTTCAACCCTCACCACCTGAAGATTTTGATCGATATTGTTCTTTATAATTTGTAGCTCATCCATTAACACATTCTTCTCCTCTAAAAGGTGTGCTTATACAATCATCTTATCAGAAGCAACTGCCTCTAGTCTCTTAAATTTGTCTTCTTCCAAATAAAGCATCATCTTTCCACACTATGCATCTTCCTCACGATGTTTAAAAAAATGTTTTAGTTTTTAATTTTCAATATCCATTGCTTTCATTAATGTCTCTAAAGATTCATGTCTTTTCAAAGCTCCTACAAGTGTAGATTCCAAATATGTTTGTGAAGGCCATTTCGTATGACCAGGAAATGGGCTTGCTAGATCTCTCATATCCCATCCATATCATCCAAAAGAGGTCAACAAGGCCATGTTTCCATAGTCATATTCTTGAGTGGGAGGCACTTCTTTGGGATAACCACACATATGACTTACTTCTTCCTTCAACTGTTGAATTTGAATCATCAAAGTTATAACATCTCTTGTAGCATCTTTAGTTACAGATGAAGTATTCCAAATAATTTTTTCTCGTTGTGCAAATTTCAAATTGTAAAGTGTCTCTACTATAGAATAATTAGAAGGGATAACATTGGTAATGATAGTCATTTTAGATTTTCCACCAAGTGAGAAGAAATGTAAGTTTTGAATCATGATATGGTACATGTTGTAGTTCCCTATTGCCAATATTTACAAGATTCATGATTAAGATCCCAAGAGATTAGAGTAATTTGTTAACATTTGAGACCCCTTTCAAGTGCTTACCCTCAACACCTGAACTCTTTTATCTCCTTGAACCTACCAGATCAATTGGATTTAGGCATCCAAATCTATGATGAGTCACCAAATCACTCTCCACTTACTTTCAATTATAAGTAAGTACACTATGTGAGTTGCTACTAGCAAGGTTCATATTTTTTGTTAGGACTTTCTTGTTGGTCGCTCACTGTAGGAGTAGTCTAAAAACACCATTCATACCTTTCACCTCAACTTATGAAATGTTTTTAACATCCACCTCTTTCTTGGCATCTTCCCTAATCTACAATTTTTTTGATCGTGGTTCTAGGAGATCTGCAACCTGCTCATTGTATCTTTTTATAAATGAACACTTGAAAATTAATTTTAATTTTTATTCTTTTCAAGTGTCTTCTTCCTTACAGATTCTTGCAATCAAATTCTTAAAAACACGGGTGTCATTCCATTATTTGCACTCAGTTTTTTTCTCTACGTCGTCAATATCACCAGACATGGTATGTGTTTCCCACTCCAAGTCTTACCATGTGGAAACATATCATTTTTGTATCCTCCCATGTATTTATCAACCATGGGAAATATATATTCTTTGAAAAGTTATCCCTGATATATATTTTCCCTAGCTACAAGGTCAAATGTAAAACAAGACAAAGAGATAAAGGAAAAAATAGATAGATGCAAACAGATGGAAAAAGAGATGCAGGGAGGGGGAGAGGGAAGGAGAGAGTAAGGGGAGAGAAAGGGGGGAGAGGTAGTGCAAGAGAGAGAGAGAGAGAGAGAGAGAGAAGGAGTAGGGGGGAGGGAGAGAGACAATTGGGGGGAGAGAGTGGATAGAGAGGGAGAGAAAAAGAGAGAGAGGGAGAGCGAGTAAAAGGGGGAGGGAGAGAGATGCCCATAGTTCACAACAAGCATATTTCCTTTATTGAATTGTTGTGAAACATAGTGTTGACTTGTTCGTGTATTCCTTTATATGTTCTCACAACTAGTGTTGACCAAATAAAGCCACTCATTCATCCTTGTCATAAAAGAATCCTTGAACTTAACTTGAAAGAGAACATAATTTTATGAGATAGATAGGCCATAGTAACATCATATAAAAATCAAGATTAGAGCAAGCTTTCACATTGAACAAGGAATAATCTATGCTATAGGATAGAAGAAGGCAAGGTGATTATTATTATTACTATCCAATTTTAAGGTCATGGTGAAGCCATACACGAAATTGGTGTATGAGACCCCCTTCTTTGTGGGACAAGGGACCCATCTTTGCATGGCGGTTTGACTACTATGTCTATGAAGGCATGCATACTCTACCCCCTCTCGTTTTGAAGCTATGACCTCTTAGGCGAAGCACATGCTCTTAACAATTGAAGGTCGAGTGTAAATTCTAGTAGAGTATTCTCTATGTGAATCCCATTTGTCGCATTAGAATTTGATAGACTTCTCATTTTTATATATTGTTGGAGTGTGGCTGAACATTCAATACGTGTTAGGGATTTTGCATGAGTTTATATGTCAAGTAGGAAAATCACAACATAACATACAATACTTAATCAAGAACACATGCTCATGAATACGACGCAATTATTTGACATAACAACTTGGACCTCATGAAAACTTTGTTTTGGTAAATGAAAGAAAAGATTTATCTTATTGATAATTTACGAAGGAGAACATCACGTTATTGTAGAGAATATAACATATTTAATCTAGTTTAGTATTCCTATACCATAGTTTATTTAGAACATTTACGAAAAAAATAGAAAAATTCCCTTGTCTATTAATTTCATTTGTAAGTAATACAAAAGTAAAGTTCGTTAATTATAAATAAGGGTGGTTGTTCATGCCCATAATAATTCGCTGTGAATGCATCTGTATATAAAGATTCTTAGATATGCATTACAATAACACACAAGAAGGTTTATCTCTTTATTCCTCTCCAAAGTCCCAAATAAGTTGTAATAAGCTCCCAGTGAGTGACTGATTAATTGAGTGTTGGATCTATAACCCATCTGTTTATATGGATTTGAGATTTGGGGCCCCGTACTTGGTTGTAGATAGTTGTCTTACATATAGAGGATCTAGACTTATGCATCAATGCCTTATTTGGTGAAAATTTATTCATAAATATTTTTCAATTGATTTTTCATTGTATGTTATTTTATATACATGCACATAATTAATATTCATAAAAGTTTTATGATATTTTTTGTCTTAAGGCATTAAATCCCACAAATCATAGTGAGATGTGCTTGAGTGTGGCTTGAGTAATTACATTGTCAGAGAACCAATATGCATCCACAATGTATATCAAAAGAATAAAGGTGCATTGTAGGATGCATGTGGGATCATAAGAGAGGAATCATGTCACTATACTAGGGATATAAATATAAAAGGGTATAAAAAATGTTAATGACAAAATGGATACCTACAATATCTAGTGAAGGTAGGGGTCTTTTAAATTGGGAAGGTGTATTGGGTTTGTATTGACAGGGGGTTAAATAAAGTGAATTTTAGAGGTGTTTTCAAGTATGTATTAAAATGAATGGTATTGTTTAGTATGCCATGAACACACAGGTTATGTCACCAGTTCATGAGTGAAGCCACCATTGAATCCAAGAGGGTTTCAACCAAGAATTAGGGTGAAACATAGAGGGAAAATGCATAATTAGTGGATCATCAAACCCTTACTTCTATATCATTGCAAAAAATATGAAAAAGAACAATGAAACAACAAATTGCTGGAAACTTTGAAACCCCAAGGGATTAACTCAAACATTGACAACCAAGAGATATGGTACATAGACATTAATGTTTTTCATATATGAGTGTTTGTGAGTGGTGGATTTGAGACAATTGGTACAAATCAGGATTAACATCCCTGACTAGAATGCCAAGTCACCCATAGAACCCTGACACAAATCTCAAAGCACTAACCCTTAACCCAACAACTATCATTTCGCATGATCACAAATCTAAAACATTCAAAAGAAATATCACCATACACATGAATATAAAATCACAATAATGATAAAAAGTTGCCTAGTAGGTAATATATTTAACCCAAGCCTTATCACAATTATAAAAATTAAAAGGAAATTCCATGTCAAAACCATTCCAGTCTTATCATATTTATACATTAAGAAACTCTGTAATAAAGCATATATAAATATTCATGGATAAAAATCTTAT
>APFE031030607.1:0-10155 GCA_000404065.3 Pinus taeda
TTATGTAGATAAAGTTAAAATTCCTTAAAAGAGCACTCCTATACTTGAAGTCCTTACTTCCTTTCTAAGTTATAGATAATAATTTATGTGAAAGACCAACATATTGTCTATGATTCAGTTCTCATCATCATAGTTCCTCTAAGTTACAAATAGTATTTTCTGTGAAAGATCAGCATATTATCTTTAACTTCTCCTTCAAACTTTCTTCATTCATCATTTATATCTAGAAACAAATGGCATTTTGAGATGTCCTGGTCATACATGTATTAAGAGTTAAAGTCCAAGTTTTCCAGGCCCTTCATTTGAGAACACAACAAACAATAAGTGACAGTAAATAATATTTATTAATGTCTTAAGCACAATTTCACTATAGCGAGGAAATTAGTTTCTTAAGGAACAACAAAAACTATGGGTTTTAAGAAACCCTTCAAACAAGTGACCCAACAACTATGACATATTAAACCCTTAACTTAATAAACTTAACTCAATAGTCTCTCTAACCCAACTAACCTTTCTTAACAACTTATCATCATCACTATTATTGTCGTCATTGTCATTATTATCATCATCATCACCATCATCATTATCCTACCTAATAACCTATCAATAAAGGGTAGTCATCGTCATCATCATCATTACCACCACCGCTATAGTCATTGTCATTTCCATCGTCATCATCATCATCATCACCATCATGATCATAAAAATGATTATCATGATCATGATAACCCAAGTGGATATTAGTGTCCAACCATCTCTTCCACTAACTCTGTGGTTGCCTTCTTCTTGGTAGTTTTTATATGGGTTTCCGAGTCCAAAATTTATGAGGAAATTTTGAGACCATAAATGACGTTTCTTTTCCATTTGAGTGTCTATGGGTTACCATGGTATACCCAATCCCTGGCTAAAATTTGTATCTTTGATAGTTCTTTCCAATAAGATACCAAATATCCCAAACAAGCATTATATTCAAATGTTGCACCCTAGGGAAGATGATGTGACAACTAATCACCTCGAGGCCCATAAACTTTTTGGCACTTCATCTTTTAGGGTTAGGGTATTGGACCTCTAGGTTTCTTTTTTTGTTAAACAATCATTATTCCGGCATCTTGTAATAGCTTTTGTGAATGCATGTGGCCATCATCTCTCTCTCTCTCTTCAAAGAAAACTCCCACTACTCTAGTTGGTTTGTGTTTTACAATATTTTGCTATTTTATTTTTCAATAGAAGTAAGGTTTTCACTATATTATTGTGCTCTCTATTATATTTTTATGTATATATATTTCATTTCCTATCTGTTGACGAGCAGAGTTGTTATGCTTCAATACTAGAACCCTCGAATCTCAATGGGTTGGTGAGATAATGGGACTAGGCCCAGGGTTTAATGCCAAAAATTATGTTGCAATTATTTACAACAACTTTGTACAAAGCAACAAAGGAAAACTATTTATATAAGAAAATTAAAAAATAAAATGGAAAAATAAACAAAATAGAAACTATGTATATAAGAAAATTAAAGAATACAATGGAAAAATAAACAAAAAAGAAACTATGTAAATGGACATATACATCGTTGTAAGTAAATAGCTAAAATTAAAACAAATTAACAATTAAAACAAATTAACAATTGATGAATTAATTTATAGGCATATTTTTGAAAAATTCATACCTTATTAGCCATAAGGCTGCACATGTGTGTTTATACAATCTAATATAAATTTAATAATAACTTTAGTTGTTAACATTAGAGGAATATGTTTTCAAATATTTAAAATATAAGGAAAAAATATTGGAGAAAATATGCCAAAAATATATCAATTGTCAAAATGCTAATTTTATTGATAAAATGAGAGTACATCATATTACTTTAGTCAATTTTTGTGAAAATCATGGCCATAAATAACTTTAAAATGTCTAAGATGTAACAAAATTCATATATAGACATCCAAAATGGCAAATAATAAAGCAAAATGAAACGTTGGGTAACATGGAATCTTTCGATAAGATTGGAACAACAAAGTTTTCTAAAAAAATTATGCTGGTTAGCACTGATATGACAAATTATTAGACCTTTTCAGAACACTTATTGATGCAAGAAATGAATAGCAACCTTTTAGAAAGAATCACAAATTTGATGAGCTCACTTTTCTTTTTGTCACTCCTGAAAGGATTTATGTTGTCACCAAAACAAGTAAGCTCTACCACTTTAGAATAAATGAATCAGAGGAAAAATGATAACTCTCAAAACTTATGCATATCTCTCTTTACTAATATTTTCCATCCTCCCTTATTTATCATATGCTTAGTTTTATACCTCCCTTAGATATTTGGAGGGAAAAGCTATCACATAACTAATTTTATTGTTATATTAAACTTATTTTTCTTTTTAAGTCAAGAAAAGACATTAAGAAGAGATATTTTTAATTTATTTAATTTAATAAAGTAGGTGGGATCTTTAACAACTCTAGTCAAAAATCCATTTAATAAAGTTAATGAAGGAAAAATAATAACCAAGGTCATGGGACATGTATTCCAAGCTAAACGTTGGGCAAAAACATAGTGATGGGGATCGCTTGTGATTAATTAATGTCTATGGAAATTGGCAAATGCAATGAAAAAAACTTTGGAAAGATAAATTGGCATTAATTGACATTTTATTTATGAAAATAGTGGAAAATAGGAGAAAAGGAAGGTGAAAGGTCACAAGTTACATGTGAGGAGGAAAATGAATGCAAATAATGGAAAATTGAAATATTAGAGGCCTCATTAATAAAAGTGCTTCTAAGGATTAGTTGACAATTTTATTTATTCATTTATTTATTTAAACTTGAAGCTTTATCTCTCCTCTCTCTCTCATACTCTTGGACGCTTAGAGTTTCTTGGATCACTCTTGGAGGAGTGTGGCATACTTGGGATTTGGAGCAAAAAGGCAAAGGAAGAGTAGGACAATGCAAGACGACATCGGGATAAGAAGCTATAACAAATTTTTCTTGCAAGTACCCAGTTGCATGTATGATTTCCTTGCTATTTTTGGAATGCATGGCACATGCATGTGGTCTCTTGGCTATGATTTGTCTTTGGCATGAAGGATTGCCTAGATTGATAGTGGATTTTCCTATCCTTGCCAATTCCTGTATAACCATGCTACTGTGGGTTTCTTTCCTTTTGTTTTCTGGTTGGTTCTCTTGTTCCTTATGGATGTGGGTTGAGTTATTAGTTCCCAGAGGCTTGGTTGGACAAACACTCTGGAATCCATGTAACAACGTGGGTTGAGTTACTATTGCTGGAAGTCTTGGTTGGAAAAATGGTTTGGAGTTCTTGGTGGGTTGAGTTACTAGTCTTGAAAGCCCTGGTTGGACAAACGCTCTAGATCCTTGCAACAGTTGTGCATTGAGTTACTAGTCCTAGAAGCCTTGCTTGGAACAAACACTGAAGAGTCCTTCAAAACTTGGGTAGAGACCAATCTGGTGATGGTTAGTGATGTCCAACCATGAGGTGGAATCATTGGTTGAGGGTTGAGGTGGTTTTACCTCTGGAAGCCCTAGTTTGGTTTGGTTTGATTTGTTTCATGAGATCCCACATTCATACTTGGAATATGGCACAGGGGTGATTGGGTGAAAGAGAGATTTGATTTAGCCCAATCTATGGTCTAGTGGTACGTGAAAGTCCCTGACTTGGTTGAAATTTTATATGTTAGTAAGAGCCCCTTTTCCTTGGTATTTTCATGAGTAAATGTGCTTGATATTATGTGGATTTAATGGTTGTTCTCTCATTGATATATAATTGGTTATTTGATGGTTATAAGCATGTTTTATGATAGTTATGATCTATGGCATAGTAGGCTGTAAGGATAACAAAGATAAAGAAGAATAGGCGTCGGGGCAGGGGAGGATGAAGACAATGAGCATATAATTCCATCAGGAGAGTAAGGATAACAAAGATAAAGAACAATAGGTGTCGGGGTAAGAAAAGATGAAGGTAATGAAGATGTAATTCCATCTAAGAGAGGATGAGGTTATGGACATGGAATCAACATTTGGAAGACAAAATAAAGTGGAGCTAGTGTTAAATAGCTCAAGGAATTCTATTAAATTAAACTAAATCAACCCATCATTTAAATTAATTTTTATATAAATTAGTTTCAATATAGATAGGTGAGTATCCGAAGATATGAATTGCTCTTTTTGTTCAATATTAAATAAAAATAAACTAGAGTAACTTTAATTTCATTTTATTGTTTTTATTTTATAATAAAAATTATTTAAAAAAAAAATAACTTATTGTAAATTGTGATACAATATTATGGTTTTTTTAACAATATTATAAATTAGTATCATAAATTATCTAATATCAGATGTCTCACCACTCATAATTCTAATTCTTTAATTTATAACTATTACAAATATTATAAAAGTATCTAGTCCAGTTTTAAATCATTCATTAATTAGTCCAGTTTTAAATCATTCATTAATTACAATTATAAGGGGTGTTGTTTAAATATGTTAAGTTTTAAAATTTTAATTTATGACTATTATAAATATTATAAAACTATTTAGTGCAGTTTTAAATCATTCATTAACTACAATTATAAGGGGTGTTGTTTAAATATGTTTAATTTTAAAATTTAAGGAGAGTAATTAAGTGTGAACCCAATCAAATATGGGCATTATTGTATTACAATTGGAGAAAACAAACATTTAATCATAGAATTATGATCATTTATCACTCGAAGATCCATGCACCAAAGGTTCAACTTGACACCAAGAAATTTTCTCATTCCAAAGATTAATATGAGGAAGTTTGATGGGTAAATATAATATAACATGGATATTCTAGATGGAGTATTACTTTGATCTAAACCAAGTGTCATCCTTAAAAAAAAAAGTAGTTATTGCATCCTTGTATTTAGAATGAGATAACTTTGTATGGTATCAATGGTTTTGTGAAAATAAAAATAACTCTATTTTATCCTGGTCCATTGTAATGGAAGAATTGATATCATATTATGGGGATATTAAGAGAAATATGGTCTTTAGTTAATTGCTAAGTCTTTAGCCAACAATTTTAATTATAGTGCACATCAAGCAATTCCAAAGTTGAGTCTTAGGATCATTTTCTAGACCTCTTTATGGGAACTTTAAAGGAAAACATCCAACAGAAGGTGCATTTATTTGAACCTAACCTAAATACCTAGAGAACAATTTTAGTATGGTAGTGAAAATTGAAAGTAAAAATATGGCTACTGAAGAGTGGTCACAAACAACTATAAATAACATCATGCTACCTCTCTTAACCTCACACAACTGATAATGTTTACACTTCATCAAATGGATTAAATGAGAACAAAGTGGCAATTATTCAATTGTGACAAAAAGTAAATAAGGGGCTTAAATTAAATGAGAAGAAATTATTCTACATAGATTTTCTAGATGGAGAAGAACAAGAATCATAATTGTTATAAGATCTAGAGATAGAAGAGACTACTCCAACAGTATCTTGTCATGCATTGGATGACATTAATACTCCAAGAAAATCTTAAGATAGAGGAAATATAAAAATGAAAAAGGTAACATTGTTGATTGATTTATGTATTACCATAACTTCATTAATTACAAATTAGAAAACCTTCTCATTTTTTTTTTGTATTTCCAATACTAGAATTTCAAGCAATGGTTTCAAATGAAGGCACCATACTAATTGTTCAGGGAAGTTCCATAGTATGTAGTAGAATATGTTAGAGTATTTATTGGAGAAACTATGATTACAATCCAAATGGGGGGTGCTAATGTTTTTTTAGGGTTCTAATGGTTACAATCATCGGGAATAGTGGCCCTTAATTTTATATATCATTTCATGATATTTTCCTCCCAAGGAAAGGAAATTAAACTTAGATGTTTCTAAGAAAAACCATCTAAAGTGATAATCCTAACAACATGAAAAAAATAATGAAAAATGAAGACCATGGTGTAGTTGTGCAATTATGCTCATGTTGTAGCGACTACAACACCCTCCAAAATTTTGGCTTACATCCAAATTTCAGAGCCTTCCTTGGTTTCTACTTTGATGGTTGCAAACACTCAAGCTCACCCCATGAGCTCCTGTGAAGTCTTTTCACCCTTTTGATTGTTTGAATAGCGGTCATCTTTTGGCATATTGATTTCTTTGTCATGCTTGCAATCTTGTTCTGGTGAGTTTGAAGTTTGTCCTTACGTATTTGGGTTGTCTTTGCTATGTAAAATTCCATCGTATTGAAACAAAACTTTGTAAGCACTATCATACAAGTGTCGTCACGGTCATCCGAAGGTCTATCTCAAGTGTCGCGCTTGTTTCTTTTAGCTCTAAGGTAGTCTCACTGAGGGCATGTTTTGTCTTGTTGTACTGGTGATCTATGTTGTCTCGTCACCAAAGTATGCTAAGTGTATGATCATAATGTCAAGTATGCACAAGTTCATTTGCATTCAACACAACCATTTTCCTGAAAAACTATCCGATCAGACAACCCTCTTCCACCGGATTATGACTGATATGCATTGCACAGTCTCAACCCTCAATGAACTTGCTCTATTGCTCGGAACTGTGCAGTACTTGAGTATGTACTCCAAGTCAGTTGCACTGCACAATCTCAAAGGTTGGAAGCCTGTATTCCTCCTAGAATTGCATAGAAACTACCTCCATGTCCAAACTAAACTGGGCATTTATGAAGCCCAATCATCAAGCCTCCTTTTGGTCTATCGGAACCCTACACTACACCAAGACCTGAGTCTGCAGTGATCTCCAAAACTACATAGACATGTCCTGCTAGTCCTATGTTGTCTTACTCTGCACTTCCTTCAGAAACTATGGAAACATGTCCAACATGGCTCCTACTTCTTGTCCTGCATTGCTCTCCAAAATTACGCATATATATCCAGCTGGTCCTCTATTGTCTTTCTCTGCATTGTCTTCAAAAACTGCACAGACATGTCGAATAGGGCTCCTACTTCTTGTCCTGCACTAATCTCCAAAACTATGCGAACATGTTCAGTTGGTCCTCTGCTGCCTTGTTCTGCACTGCATTCATAAACTACACAGACCTATCTAGCAGGCCCTCTACTGCCTATCCTACACTATTTTCCAAAACTACACAGTCATGTCTAGCAGACCCTCTACTTCTTGTCCTACACTATTCTCCAAAACTGCGCAGTCAAGCTCAGTCGGTCGCTTACAGCCCTATCATCCTTTTCTATTGAAAACTGTGCAGAACTACCCAGCAGGTCCCCTGAATCCCTGTCTTGTCTTCTCTCCGAGAACTACATGAAGTGCCCCTCAAGGTCCCACCTTGCAGCTGCCACTCGTGTCCCTCACTGTGCAGTTCTGCTTCCTAGTGGTCACTGTGTAGTTTTTCCCGAAATTGCAGTCTATCCTCCCAGAGTTCCTCATTCAATCCTGAGTTGGGCTCTACACTGTCTCAGTGAGTTGTCCTCCCTCCTTGTTACCCTAAACACGAGAACAATGCATCATGCTAAACTAGGAGGTTTTGGATTTGATGTCATCTCGTCATGAGTGAATTGCAGGAATAGGTACATTGATAGATCATGGCGAGATGACGAATGAGATGAAGAAGAAGCACAAATGCTAGAAGAATTTCTTACAGCTGGACGAACATACCAAGCACATCAAGCAACAAGAAAAAGGAACATATTTATTGAACCATCATGCAAGACCAAGACCATCGAAGACCCCACAGCACTATGCCATGTGGAGGAGAAGACAAATCACACCAAGAGTACATCCATCACTTAGCAGTGCAACAACTTGACACGAACACCATAGTGAGCTAGCTTATGTCATCAGTTTTATGAGTTGTCTTGGCCACATCACCACTATGGGCCATATCTGTTGTAACTCAATGTAATGTAAAGTGAAGTCCAATGGATGCACACAAGAAGTTGAAGAATCATGTCAATTGAAATTTCATTGGAAGTTGAACGATCATGAGGGTAGTCCAAGAGTCACAAGGGTCAGGCATCAACCTTGACTATATATGCCTCTCCCATTGTATGAGCAAGGAATTTTCACCTTGGCTCCTCCCACATAGCCTTGAGAGTCTATAGTATGTTCTTTGAGGAGCAAGGAGTGGCTCCAATGTCCCACTACTGGGACTAGTGATGTGAGGTGTACAAATGTGTCTTGGGACTCTTTCCTAATTCATAAGCCTATTAAGGCCAACACATTTTCACGTAGGTTTTGTAGATGTTTGTAAGACTACTCTTTAAACATTTTTAATGCATGTTTGGTTAACCTGTACTAATATAGTTGAACTACTTTGGTTATTTTAGTACTTACATTATTGAAGATGTGTTGTATTTCTTATCACCGCTATATCATCCTTTTGGACTACTCCACAAGATACTAGACAGACCACCTTTTTGTATTGGCTATCACTATTGTCAAATCCTTGTGGACTACTCCGCGGGATACTCGAAAGACCATCTTTGTTTTTGGTTATAATGACTGTCACATCTGTGTGGAATACTCCATTGGGTGGTGTACATGTTGTCCCCTTCACCTCGGATTTAACAGTTACCGCATCTGTTGTGGACTATTCTGCTGGTTGCTGCATAAACCTTTCTGGTTCATGTGTGTCTCTTCCTGGGTGGTACTACTACTTGTCATTTAGAGGCTCACTTTACTCTTCCCCTTTGTAGTAAGAAAACCTTGACATAGTTACAGTATGCACTCACCAGGCACATGTACCTTGCTATTTGAAGATACCAACGTGGCACTCTCATGTGATGACAACTCGATCCAAGGAAGATCTCTAAGTATATGGCAACTAGGCCTCCATACCGAATGGGACTCCTACACCAAACTGTGTGAATTCTAGTTGGGAATTCACATTGGGGAGATCCCCTTTGTTGGCGGGTCCAACACCATCAACAAAATGGCACTAGAAGGAGGGCCAGACAACAGGTTGTTCCCATAGAGTCTGGTTTGAATGTCTTATTTAAAAATGGCTCTTCCTGACATCATAATGCTAGGATGTCTCTCTACAAAGTTTAAATGTACCATCCCCGTGGAAGTTATCCATGACCTGTCAAAGTTAAATTTCAGTGGTGAGGGTGAACCATCTTTTCATGCGCATGTGAGCCATGTTATAAGTTTTTCCTATGCCACAAGATAGAGTATGAAGATGTATGCACTGTATTACTCACCCTCACATTCGAAGGTTGTGGTCAATGCTAGTGTTACACATTACCCTTTGCCTCTATTGATTCATTTGGTTAGCTTACTGGAATGATGATTAAAACGTTTGATGAGTATAGCCACTGATATTTCTGAGAAAAATATTTCATTTAAGTATGGAGCCTGATGAATCAGTTGAGGACTTTATTGATCGATTCCTTCATCTTTGTTATGAAATTACTAAACAACTTGTGAACTTTGAATTTTTGATAGAAGATTTTAAACGTTTGGTTCATAGTTCTCAATACGGTGAACCACCTGATTTTCCTTCCTCCCTACTCATGCGGATCATGAGGCACTTCAAATTGTAGAGGAGGAGCCCAACACCCCATTTGTTCCTGGTCCTCCTCCTTTTCAAGTCCTGATGTTGGTACCTGATCCAGACTTAAACATGAATGCAACAAATTATAGAGATAACTATAAACACAGATATGCAGT
Source organism: Pinus taeda (assembly GCA_000404065.3). NCBI lineage: Eukaryota > Viridiplantae > Streptophyta > Pinopsida > Pinales > Pinaceae > Pinus > Pinus taeda. Next base: position 9,664 of record APFE031030607.1, read on the forward strand.
GGAAATAATACTTCATCTCATTAATGTATAATACTGAAATATGCTTACAAACAGTAATGGAAATAAACCAGCTAGGGCAATGGTAGCTTATCTCTGAGAAGAGATGTGGTGGCTACATGCCTCTGAACTGTGTTAAAATGAGGCTCGAAGGCCTATTTATTGTTGAGAAACAATGGAAAACCCTTAACATTCCAAAACCCAACCCTAGAAGATGAAACACCAAACTGTGGGTCGTAACTTTGGCATACGATCTCTGTTTGATGCATACAATAGCTCGTTAGAAAGATCTATCCGAGCACTACCACTTTGGGAAGGGTAACAACGGTCCATGGACCAATTTTGCCCCCAGATTTCCCAAAAAACGTTGTTTAGGGCCTCAAAACGGCTCCGGAAGTTCAGGACCCGAAAAATTATTAAAAATAGTAAGTTGTGCTACAATTAAGGAAACTGAAAATGTTGAGAGAAACAATGGTGGGGGTCCAGGTGGACTTG
>APFE031030628.1:5137-25007 GCA_000404065.3 Pinus taeda
ACCGAAAATGACATGAGTAATCTAATCACTAACTTGCAAAAACAAATAAACTAATATCAAACTATACATTCATACTTCCATCCCTCACCATTCGACTCGCTCTGGCTATAGGAGGTAACTGAAAATGACATGAATAGTCTAATATCTATCTTGCAGAAAAGTAAATGAACAAAACAAGACTGAAAGAAATAAACAGTGCTGGAATTAGAACTAAGAAAACAAATCAGCAGAAGGACAAGATAATTCCATCATGTCATTAGTCATCAAAAAGCTATGTGCACTTTCCCAGGCTATCTATTAGAACTTGAAATAAAAACATTGATCTGTTGACAGTCATTAGAAAGCATAAAAGAAACTATGGACAACAATCAACATGAATACCATGAGCAGTGTAATATATACAAGCAAACAATTATGGCATCAGGAACATAAATGAAGAAAGCATAAAACTGTACAGTAACTACAAAACCTTGGTGTACAGGGGCCCTCTGCAAACTTGGCCAATCAGAAATCAATCACGGATTGAACTTAAAAATAGTGTCGTCTCATATATTGAAATGCAGTGATAACATAAGGATTAAGTCACGGCACAATGGTTCGTAAAACAGTCAAGATTACATACCAAACACTAGTTTATATGCATATGAGGATGCTTTATTTATAACGGGAAATGACATAACTAATTCCTAAGATCTACGCTGGTAAACAGACACGTGAATGACCACGTCCGGAAATCTAGCAGTATGGTAGCCGTGAAAATTAAATCCAAGGAGGGTGGCTGTTAGATTTGGTTCACGGAGTAGTCCACAGGTGTTAGCACGCCTCCTGGGATTTGGGAACTTGCCACACAATTATTCTCATGATGAAAAACAGAGTCCTGCCACCGCAAAACTCTTAGGTTGACCACCGCTTGACTGGCTTTGACCACGGTCTTCTGTGAGTGATTCGGCTAAACCAAGCAGACACATTCCATGTCCACATCAATTGCAACTTGCCCATGTGGCTGGATTATGCAGTAGACACCTGTAACATAGACTTCAACAAAAAGGCTACGGAAAGTTGAGCTGGCTGCGCAAAGTGACAAGATTCCGCAGCTGACTGAGCAAAAATCTAAATCAAACAGCAATCACAAGACATAGTTAGGAAACTATTTTATATGCTCTTTTTAAACTAATATGCAGTTATTTGATAGCTTGGAGGTTCAGGTAACTAGAAAAAAAGGCTAAAAAGGTATATAGGGAAGATGCAAGTTTGGGACTCAACAGTATTGAAGATGGAGACAAACCAAAAGATGGGGCTTGAAATGGACGAATATGAGTTTTAACAAGTCTTATTCAAGGAATTTTTGAAACAAAGGAAGATTTGAAAGAATGTGAATTGCAATATATAATCTGTTTTTTCCATTATATCAATGAGGAAGTGGAAATCATGGTATTATTAGATAATCTAAAGATGCAATTGAATGCAACAAGAATACAATGAACTATTGGAAATTTTTTGAAGTTGTTGCACTAAAAAGGAAACATATGGAGGATTGTTTCTATGTTTTTAGTTGTAAGGATGAAAGGATCCCACTTGAGATAGTTAATATGTGGAAAACAAAAGCAACAGAAGAATTGTGTATTATAACCTTAGTAAGTCAACAAGACAAGGAAACATGAATCACTACACCAGATCAATTAAGGGAAGCATTTTGGATACAACAGATGAGTATAGAACTACAAAAAAAAAGCAACTAACAGAGGATACATGGAACAAGATTTTGAATATTTTGGAATGTTGGGAAATTATTGGTGTAAGCTTCAATTTTTTTGTCAAGAAGAAATGTGTCCAACTTAGAGAGGTAGCATACAAATACAAGTAGTAATGAAAGGAGAAAGATCAACGATAAAGACTCTCAAGTAGAGGAGCAACAACAATCACTACAACTATGGGAAAATAATTGATAATGGAAGCTAGAGTAGAGAGACAACATTAAAAAAAACTAGGTTTGGGATCTTGGGGTTGCAAGAAATAACAAAGAAACAATAGAACAGTAAAGAAAATGACAAACTACAACATAAAATTTGGGATCTTGGAGGACTTTAGCAGCATAAAACTCATGATTATGAGATCATGATTTTTTTTTCCTTGGGAATATGATGTAGGAGCATCATAAAACCTAATTGACCCAGAAGGTCAATCCTTTTTTCCAGATGAGTTGGTTCCTCAAAGTGTGGATTTGGTTAGATTAGGAGAATTCTTGGTTTTCCATTTAATTTATTTATTATTAGGAATTTTTTAGGAGAGGATTAAGATGTTTGGGAGGTTGTATTTTAAATCCAAAATTGGGATATCTGGTGCACCATTCATGGATCTAGAAGGATGCCCACTACTGTATATATTTATGCTTTGAAGTTAATTAGACATGCAGAGTGGAGAGTGTGTGCAGTTTGAATTGAATTAATTTATGCCTCAAACCAGTCCTTCTAAAATATCATATGTAATTGGTTTAATCCACACTTGTATATTATCAATAATGTAGGGTATTGTGTTGTGGTAGACTTTTTTTAATTCATGTAACCAAGATTGAGGCATTCACACCATATACTAAACATTGTAAAATATAGCATTGAACCCCTTAAGGAGTGGTGTTAGAATATGCAATAGAGGATGTGTGAAGGCTTGTAAGCACCAAGGAGCCAAAGTTTGCATATACTTGTGGAGGATCTAGGCACTTAATCAATTTTCCCTTTCAACGGAATTATGTCACCTAATAGGAGCCGAGAGACAAAACACAAGTTTCAGGAGAAAATAATAATTAAGCGTCAGGGTAGGTTAACATGTCTTAGTAGTTAATTTCCCTAGAATGTCCAAAGAATTACAAGTGAGGGAAGCACTAGGAATATTTGGATTTAGGCTGACATGTAAGGTCGACCAATACGGAGGAGGTCAGAGCAACATGTAATCCCTTATTGGCGCAAGGACTAACAGGGGTTCCATACGGAACTATTGACTTGTCCCAAAAGGCATAAGCTTGTGGGTATTTTAAAAAGGGCCAAGGATGATAATTAACAGAAAGAGGAATAATAGTTAATGAAAAATCTCCATCTCTTGAAGTTTGTCTCATGGAAGATCTCCTTTGTGTGCACTTTTGGATGAGTCGGGGTGATGTAAGTTGGGTGGACATGGCAACTACCAATAAGAAACAAGCTGGTGTGACATGTACACATATGACGCGTTAAGTGTGGACCCATTTTCTTCTTGAGGTTAATCACTATGGTCACAAGGATTGGTCACATTGCAAGAAGTGGGAGAAACATTAGTAGCACTGAGAGATAATAAAAGAGGGTCATCTGATATTTAAAAATATATGCACGCTCGGTCTTAGTGGCCATTAAATAAAGGACTTGAGTTGGTTGTTTTGATGCAAGGTAATCCCCTTCTCTTTTATATTATATATACTAGCTCTTAGGGCTATACATATGGAGGATTTCAGTTGCAGTGGTTCTAGTTCAGATTTGGGAATTTAAAGGCCTTTTTCTTTTCCTGCATTAATCCTTTCCATAGTCATGATTTGGGTTACATAACCCAATATTTCTACATAGTTTGGGATTATATTGGAAAATAATAATACAGGGAAGTGCTCAGTTGTGGTGGCTCTGGAGTGCACTTGAGGGTATGAATTCAAATTTGAATTGGTATATAATATATATATATATATATATATATATTATAATTGATATACATACGTAACCTCTTGGTCTGCATCAAGATCTATAGCCTCCCCTTGACCAATGCTCTCTAGTTGATGTTGAATTGACTCTACTCATTCACTAACTAGTAATAAAAACAACCCACTTAGACTTGCACTGCAATGAACCAACACCTAGCCCCAAAAGAAACTGTCTAAATTAATTGTTACAGAGTGCAAAAGAAAAGTAACAAAAACTAGCTAATTAAAAAAAATTACGGAAACTAGAGCATAGAATTGTTTCACTTACCTCGTTATTAAGTCCAGAAACAAAAAAATAACATATAATCATATTTTTTGAATAAGTAATGCTTAACTCACATGGGTAACATGTATCTATATGCGTGTCTTTAATTCATTATATATAACCTATTTTAATGTCGATCACTACTGATTTAGTTGCTGCTCTACTCCCAGTGTAAATACTTGTTTTCCCGATCTTTGCGTAGACCAAAAATATTTCCCTAACTTAATTTATGTATTTGCCTATTTTCCTTTTCAGTTAATATAAGCATTTATTTGGTGAAATGACACGTAATCAGGAAATTTTTTGGATGCTTAATAATATTTACTCTAACGTATTGTATAATGATTATTGTTTTTTAACAAATTGATCGATATTATAAAATAGTATTTTCATAATTTATCCAATGAATGCATGCATAAACATGGCTTTGCAACCAATATATGTTTTAGTATATTGAAAGGATGTGCAGAAGAACGATATATGTGGCAGAACCTTTGTTCCTTTTTTTTTTACAACTCCATATATGCTACGCCTCTGCACATATTAACTTTTCGGAGCACTGAATACCAGATATCAAAACTTAATTAAGGCTTAATCCTATGATTAAGAAATATCTTCTCAGATCTTAATAGGCAATAGTGAAATGGTTATGTGTCATATTGTAATTTGTGGAGTGTGTAGATGCATGATCAATTAATTAAAGTAATGCATGGTTTGTGTTTTGTCGTTATTTGAGAATGCTTCATTTTGGAAATCATTTTCATCATCTATTATTATTTCCTCCTTCACTCCTTCACACGGTGCATAATGAATGGCATCTCCACACCTCCTTGGGTAGAGCACTTAACAATGACAAAAAGAGGCGGCCAAGGATTCATATTAGAATTATAACAGACTATTAAGGTTTGCATATAATCTCTTGCCACTGCTACCATTGGTACATTCTGTGAAAAAAGGAGGTGTGGATTCATACATTATGTAGAGCCTAGAAATTCATATTGAACAAATACTAAGCAACAATTACATTGGAAAAAGCACAATTAATACATAATTATTATATTTCTATAACCATTTCAAATTTCAATTTTGACACAAATACAAATAGCAAAATTAGTAAGCAATAACAAGATTACATGCAATCATAACAAAGCCCATAATTCATGCATTTTGGACAAATAATAGTTTATTCTTTATTATATTCAATGTTATTTTGTCTAAGTAATTGTTGTATCATATAGAGATCTACCCACATTGCTTCTAAGGTAGTATTGTTGACGTGATGATCATGGTTACATTGTTTCCTAAATCTCATTTCATATGTACATAACCTAACTAAACACAAATATCATACATAGTCATTTACACATACTTGTGTATTTTTCATAAAAACCCCTGGAGTTTTTTTTCACCCCATTCTCTAATTTCTTATCTTTAGTGGCTATTATCTTTAAGAAGTGAAAAAACTACAATTAGAAATAGTTTCCTCATTTAATGTTGCATTTCTAAGGTCTATCAACTTCTCCTTCATCCTCGTTCACAATAAGATGATAACTTAGCAGACAAGACAAACAATACTATGAATTATATTACTGTAAAGAGTGCATCTATATGCTATGAGTTTCTTAGAGATGTCAATTGCATTTTTTTCTTCATTCCTTTTTGTATACTGAACTTTTCCACTTACTATCATAAATATTATGATTTTACTAAGTGATGTATATTATTCCATGCTACTTTTGATAATGCTAAAAAAAGAATACTTAAACTTTGTCTTCCATTTGATTTCTAGACTCTCAACAAATGTCCACATTTGTTCACTAATGTTCCCTTGTTCATTCTAACTTGGACAACCTTCAGATGAGAGTAACCCATTACAAGTTATTCTTACTCTAATCAATGTAGAAACACCACAATGTTGTAGCACAAATAAACAAGAACCATTAGAAAAAAATCATTAGGCTTGACTTCATATAAGCTCTAAATATATAATGATTTTTCCATTACTCTACTACAGATGCTTATGATTTCAATAGTAATTGCTATTAAGATCTAAAAATATATCTATTAATCATAGGATTAAGACTCGATTAGGTTTTTATGATGTACTCATAACATATCAATTATTGTTTTATATCTAGTAATCGCCAAAAAAGCACTGGCAAATGAGGCAATGTGCACAATAAGTGTGTGAAGCATATCATTTCAATATGTTGTAAGAGATATTGGCTATAGAGCCCTATGCATCTTCTTGAATTTTTTACACGTGTGTTAATTACACGTCGATTCACCAAATAAATGTTGAAAACACTATTTATAATATCAATAAATATAATCTTCTTGGTATGTTTACGACAAATAATCATTACATGTATGCATATTGCAAAGATATGGAGGGAGCTTCCATTGGGTGGAAGAAATATGCAAAGAGAAGTGTGTGAAGGAGACTCACACATTATTTCAACTTTCTAGGACATATACTAGTTGCAAAGACCTACACATATTCTTGAATTGTTTACAATTAGTAAATTCCATTAAGAACTTGAAAAATGTGTTGATTACATGTTGGTTCACTGAATAAATGTCGAAAAGACTATTTTATAATATCGATAGATATGATTTTATTGATATGTTTGAAGGTAGTAATCATTACACAATGCATGAGAGTAAGTGCTATTGAGCACCTGAGCTATGATATGATCGCACATCAAATTTTTTTATATATATTAATAGTATTGCAAAGCCTTAATTAATTCTTCAATGCTGAGTACAGAGTTGTCTGCACTGTAGACTATATTGGTCACAACAGATTCCTACATCTTCGCACATATTTATATTTTGACACAATTTTTCCATATATGGCTACCTTACACACTTGTCCTTTCTCTCACGCTATAGTTACGCCGTAAGGCGTTTCCCTCTGAAATGGACTCCCCCAAATGCCTTTTTGTCCTAATCGTAGCTGTTAGATCTTTTGTTAGACGATTGAACAAAAATCAGCCGTCTAATTTAATAAAAAAATGTTTTAAAACATTAAAAAAAATTAAAAAGCGTTATTAGGGCAATAAAAAACCTTAAAAAGCGTTATTAGGGCAATGAACAATGCCCTCCACTTGACATCTGTGCGATTTTTACGGAGGAGTTCTAGATAGAGTCCGTTTGAATTCTTAGTGGAGTTTATGGCAATGAACTCCAGCGCCGGTGAAGCCTTTTCGTGGCCTCAAGGATGGCGTTAAAGTCCCTTTTGTTGGCGAAATCAGGTGGGTATTTTTGAAGGAGGCAGTGAAAGTATGGCTGCGAAATCCGAAGAATTTGGCTGTTAATATGGGTATTGCTGTGGCAGTATCTGGAGCTATTCTTTTTTTGGTTCTGGTTGGCTTTCTTAACAGGGTCGTGCCTAAAAAGAGTGAGAGGGATGCTTGGTTTGAGGTCAATAATCAAATTCTAAATGCGCTTTTTACCATGATGTGCCTTTATCTACACCCACAACGTTGTTATCATCTTTTACTTCTCATTAGATGGAAACCAGAGGACATTGTCAATCTTAGAAAGGTCTACTGTAAAAATGAGACTTACAAACCTCATGAGTGGGCACACATGATGGTAGTTGTGCTACTTCTGCAAATAAATTGTTTTGCGCAGTATGCGCTCTGTTGTCTGAATTGGGGCTATAAGAGATCACAGCGTCCAGCTATTGGAGTGGGTTTGTGCATTTCTATTGCAATAGGCACCCCTGTTGCAGTTGGTCTTTATCTTATCCTGAGTCCTCTTGGGAAAGATTACGAAGCCGAAGGTGATTTGGAGACTACGGTTATAAGTATCACTGATGCAGATGCAGATGCAGATGTTATTAAGATAGATGATAACTCTGTGAAAAAAAAATCTACATACGCGCGGCTTGAGAAGAAATACTCTCTTCTTAGAAGAGGTAGTAAAAGAATGGAACCTAAACCAGAATGGCAGGGAGGTCTATTTGACTGTTGGAGTGATCCTTCTATTGCAGTTTTTTCAACATTTTGTGGGTTCTGTGTTTTTGGGTGGAATATGGATAGACTGGGGTTTGGGAACATGTATGTGCACATAGTTACCTTCATTTTGTTGTGCATGGCCCCTTATTGGATCTTCACCTTGGCTGCTGTCAATATTGATAATGAGAATATTCGGGAAGGTCTTGGTATCACTGGGATCATTCTTTGCATGTTTGGGCTTCTGTACGGTGGGTTTTGGAGGATTCAGATGTGGAAGAGGTTTGGCTTACCTAGAAATGGCTGCTTTTGTGGGCAGCCTAATGTGACAGATCTAATGCAGTGGCTTTTTTGCGGTGTTTGTTCTCTCTGTCAGGAGGTTTGCACTGGAAATTTCTATGAGGTCTGTGAGGATAAACTCTATTCTAAAAAATATCTTGGCCAAGATTCACAAGACCTAAGAGATGCTTCACCGATTTTGGTTCCATTGGGTCATGAACCAGGATCACCAGCTTTGAATTCACCCTCTTGGGTCAAATCAGACATTTCACCAAATTTGAATGCTCAAGCTTCAGTGTTGCCAGTTTTGAGTCCAATGCATTATTCCATTGAAAACTCTCTTCCTCCACAGGGTATGCCCCTTGTGCGGGAAGGGTCGAAATTTCCTTTGTCTAACTTTATTTCAGCGGAAACTCATATTACGATTTCTCCAGATTCAGAATCAGCGGATGCACATAACGTGCCAGCTCAAACAGAAAATCTAAAGAGGGACGGCTATCCGATGAATGCACCCATTCCCCAGAGACTCGAAAAATAAGAATAGGGCATTAACGCAATCATAATCCTATGGTTGATGGCTGGAAGGTTAAATTGAATTACCCTGGAAACTTGTCTAGTATTAAGATGCATCTAGACATTGACTTGTTCTGTAGCTTTCTGCAGTGCCCATTGTTACAGTTTAGACTTCAGGTTTGGTTGATTCTTTTCTTTATTCGATACAGTGGTTAGATACAAACGTTCATTGGCATTGTTCTTTAGTCCATGAAACCTTACCTTACTTAGAAGGGGTTGATTGGTGCAGGAACAACATTTCTAGCTTTATATATCATCCATCTGTCTTTTATGTTGCTCCACGGATTGTGAAAGTAAGAAATGTGAGATAAGAGCAGTCAACAGTTCCTCACTGATGTATATTTGTCTGCAAATATGCATAATATGAGATTTTGATTTTTAACTGTGTTGATGCAATTTAATTTTGCTTTCTCATCTAAATTATCTGATTGAATCCTCTGTAGTGAGTTAGTAATATATTTTGGGACAAATTTCATTACCTGTACTGAACCACATCCTAACATGGAATATTGCCCGTGTATGGTTTGCATTTATGTTCTGTACATTCAAATTTACATGATTTATGGTTCTATGGACAAAGTTGATAGTTCTTTCTAATTCTTGATCACTATGTGGATCCAATACATTGAACTTGGAGCATTGCTGACAAATGAAGAGGATTTTAAAAGAAAAATTATGCCTTCATCTGATCTACAACTTGTGAGGGAAATTTTACTTCTATCTAGCTCAGGCTGACTCTCCATAAAACACTATCTTTTGGTAGCAAAAGTGGAAAAAGGCAAACCTCTAGAGCTGGAGGCGAATGAAGAGGAGCATGGCAAACTTTCCAGAGCTGGGAGGGAATGAAGGGGAGCAGTGGGAGTCTAACACAGGTGGACTAAAAGTGAGTCATGTTTGACTCAAGGAGACAAGGATGAGCTGGTCTGGTGATTCTCTACCCCCAGACTCGGTTTCAATGCAATGCAATGTTTGTTAATAGATCGGCCTGATGGAATCTAATGGCAGTGGAAACCACTTTGGAAAATAAAGTCCCCACTAAAGGCATGAAGCAAGGATCTTCATGTGGCTGGCCATATAGAACAAGGCCCTACTCTGTGTAAGTACTACATGGTATAGAAGTGGATTGGACATGGGCCAAGTCGATGTACTTTATACAAGCTGGATGAGGAAGCTATAGGAGATCATCTTGCCCATATTCTTCCCCATTGTGGGCTGGAGTGGATAGCCTGATATGGGTAGGAGGTGCTGGGAAAGGTGAAACTTGTAGTGGAAGCCAGATTTAAAAGAATTCAAAGCTTTACTCTTGATAGTTGGGAATTTGGTTTGCAAGGAACATTGACGCTTTTGAAGGGAGATTCATCCCACCTTTCCAGTGTGCATCCCAGCACAGATTTATATTTGCTAGTTATATAACTCTTCCCAAAGCAATGCTTGAGAGGCAGCCTTTTCACGATTTTGATGGAGCAAGCCAAGGATCTCCTCCCAAATATAAATATAAAGCAAGTGTCATAAAAAAATTTTAAGACACCCACTTTTTTAGGGTCAAGGCCAGATTGGGAGAGGAATTTGACAGTTATGCTAAGCTCCTTGCTTTGAAATTGCTTATTAATATACTTTGTAAAAAGGGGTTCAAGCTTCAGATTTTTGGTGGTAATAAATTCGATGAAGGGTGAATTTACGGTGGGGAAATTGTCTTAATTCTGATTTTTGATGAGTTAAAAGGTCGATTTCTGACTCCATTTCTTTTTTCATCATGCCTACAGAGAACTCAACTCTGAAATTGATCTCTGGTGACTGAATTGGTGGTAATAATTTGGATGAAGGATGAATTTAGAATGGGGATCTAGTCTGAATTCAATCTCTGGTGACTCAATTGATGGTAATAATTTGGATGAAGGGTGAATTTAAAATGGGGATCTGGTCTTAATCCTGATCTTTGATAAGTTAAAAGGTCAATTTCTATTTTTAACTCCATTTCCTTTTTAAAAAATCATGTTTATGGAAAACTCCACTCTGAAAATGATGTCTTTCTAAAGTAGGACTATAGATTTTCGTAGCTGGTCTGTTTTGGAAGTTAAGGATAGGCAAGCTATTTCAAAATGCATTCTTTCAGTCTTGTGACTCACAGTAGCTAGAAGTCGCTTCCAAATTGGTCCTGATCCTCTGTTATATATACTCGTGGGAAAAAGCTCCTGATATTATTTAATGGCTTATGTTTGACAGCTTAATTCCCTTTGTTACAAGATGAATGCCATATGTTGGGAGAGTTGTGATTTCTCTTTTTCAAAAGTTATCCTTTTCTTTGGATGTTATATCATGGGGATATTAATGTGATTTTGATGAGATTTTTGAACCTGTTTTGACAATTTGTGATTTTTATGAGAAATATTAGGATCACACTGTAGGCTCTCTTTGGACAGATTTTGAGCCTACTCGGGCATAAAATTCTAGCAGGGAATACTCTTGAAATGCTTTGTGCATATGCAGAAAGTAAAGCTAAGCTATTTTAAAATTTGACCATTTATTCATGGAACAAATTTACTAATTAATAGTTGGTCCTTATTAAGGAACTTCAATCAGGATGACACACCTTCCATCTTTCACTACATTGTTAATGCTCACTTTGGCCTAGGAGATTATATCTCACAACATTTCTAGTTTCATAGGGCAAGGAAAAAATTACATCTCTTCCTTCCTTAAGAGCTTAAACCACCTGCCTGGTTGCATGATATTGTTCACGCGACTGATAATCTCCATAATCATTTAACAATCTTATTGCCAAAATCAATTCTTTGTTGAAGGCGTAAGATAAGATTCATATATTTTCTTGATTTTCCAAATATTTTAAAAATGATCAAAAGATATATATTTTTTATTTTTTATTTCTTAAATATTTAAAAAAAAATCAAAAAGTCAAATTTTGATTTTCTAAATATTTAAAAAATATCAAAAGTCAAATTTTGAGGTAAAGAAATCTTTTACTCTACAATGAATTTAATGCATAGACATGCACACAAATATGATGTCTTTACAAATGAATCTCATCTCTTTTATTATAAAAATATGATGTCTTTACAAATGAATCTTATCTCTTTTATTATAAACAAGATTTTTTATTATAAATAGGATATGTCTATATAAATGAATCTTATCTCTTTTTATTATAAATAGGAGAATATGAAAATATTTTTTTATTATAAATGAATTTAATGCAAAGTCAAATATGATCTCTATACAAGTGAATCTCGTTTACTTTATGGTCTAAAATCAATTTTTTTTGTTCTTGTTGTTGAAGGCATAAGAAAAGATTCATATATTTTTTTGATTTTCTAAATATTTTAAAAATATCAGAATATATATATTTTTTATTTTTTTAATATTTTAAAGAGATGGAAATTCAAATTTTGATTTTCTAAATATTTTGAAAATATCAAATGGGAAATCCTTTTTTTACAATAAATTTAATGCAAAGACAAATATGATATTTATATAAATGAATCTCTATCTCTTTTATTATAAATAGGAGAATACGAAAATAGGAGAAATGAATCTCTTTTATTATAAATAGGAGAATAGGAGACATCGCCACATGATGTAACCTATCAGTAGGTCAATTTAGTCCTAATAAATAAAGTATTAATAAATGCTTATTAGAGTTTGAACCGTCCTCATCTTTTAAAAATGTTTGGCCGTTAGAGTTTGTAATTGAGATTGTGTCTTCAACTTAATCATAATAAATAAAGTAATAATAAATCTTTATTAGAGTTTTAATATAGTCCTCATCTTTTAAAAATGTTTTGCCTTTAAAGTCTGTAATTGAGATTGTGTCTTCATGAACCGTTCATTTTCCATTTAGCCTTTTCAAAATGCATGTTCTTCCACTGATTTTAGCTTTTCAATTCTATTCTAAAGTGATATAGAATGCTGATCTATAACTTTTTCTAATCTAAGATCAATTTTCATTCTTCATACAATTTTAGAAGTTTTGTTTGCACTAGCATAGTTTATCTCAAAACCTTTTTTTAGACAATATACATCCTATGAATGTGGGAACACAAATCTAACTGATATGCCACTTGTCCAATCCTATGAATAATCTTGTAGATTTCTATTAAATTTTGTAGCTATGTTTTTTTCTTCTTTTGCTTGAATATAAATTGTTTGTAAGGTTGTAGTCTCAAAAATACCCAATCAATTTTCTGAAATTGTTCTTCATTTACATGTTGATTTGCTTCTTGTTTTGCGCTATTTGAAGGTTTTACTTGAGAATTGTTAAAGTTTCTAGTCTTTTCCATTTGTAACTCTATTGCATGTACTTTGGACTTATCTTGCAAAAAGTATGGGATACTAGGAGATGTATATCTATAAATGACCTCAAATGGGGACATTTTAGTAGATGTGTGATAGGTGGAATTATATGACCATTCTGCCAAAAGCAACTACTTCATCCATTGAGTTTTCTTATCTAAATCATAACATCGTAGATAACTCTCTAAACATGTGTTAACTATTTTTATTTGACCCTTTGTTTGTGAATAAAACTTTGAACTCATATCTAGTGTTATTCCACTCATTTTTCATAATCCTTTTAAAAAGTTAATGAATTTTGGGTCTCTTTCACTTACTATTACTTTCGGAAAACCATGAAGTTTATGAACTTCTTTCATGAACACTTTCGTTGCTTGGCTTGTTATATATGTACTTTGAATTCCAAAAATGTGCATATGTTGTGAGTCTATCAACAAGCACAAAAATGACGCCCTTGCCTTTAAATTTTGGTAACCTTGAAATGAAGTCTATTGATATGTCTTCCATCTTTGATTAAGTATGTGTAATGGAAAAAGTAGCCTTGGAGATTTTATTGTCTCCCCTTTATTTTCTTACAAGTTTTTGAATATCTTTCTTTATTCATTAGAAAAAATGATCTTTTGATATGTTTTAAGAAACCCTGCATGTCTTGGATCTTGGATCATGTAATTCTCTTAATATTTGTTGCCTCAACTATGATTAAGGGTATCAAAACATTCTACCCTTGTATACTAAAGTATATCTCCCCTCCACTCACAATGCTCCATATAGTTCACCCCTTTATCCATTGTGTTTTTTTGTTTAGAACTGTTGTCAGTTTTCCATTTATGGTGAGCTTTTGCTAGCCACTTATGGATAGAATGTGTATTAGAATATGAACTTGAGGTTTCTTTTATTTTATAAAGAACATTTGCTACTACATTTTCCTTCCATTTTCTATAGATTATTTCAAAATCAAACCCTTGTGCTTTTTCTACTCTTCTACTAACAATATTTGCTCCAAAAAGTAGTTTAGGATATCATGGTTTGTCTTGACTTTAATGTTCTCCTAATGAGACACTGTCATCATTTTTTATTGCATGTAAAATTGCTTTTATTTCTACTACATGGTGATTTCACCAAGTCTTTTCCCTTGATTTGTTTGATTTAAAAAACCAATAGTCTTCCTTTTGTGTCAATATTTCTCTAATTTCTTGTCCTTATGCATAATGTTCTTTTGTGAGTGTTTTACAAAACTTAGGCATTGCCAATACTGGTATAGAAGACATGCACTTGATCTTAAAAGAAGATACCACTATATCAAATTAAGAAAAGAAACCATTCCAAAAATAACTTCTAGAACACAAATAATACAATGAGTTCTTGGTCATGCCTTTAGGGTTGACTAATGCTTCTACTTTTCAAAGCCTTATGATCAAATGTTTTTGACCCCATCTTGAAAAAGTTGAATTGGTTTTCTTTGATGATATACTTATCTATAGAAAATAATAGGAAGACCACATTAACCATGTGGATAAAGTTCTACAAATTCTCAAGAACAATTAAATGTATGTAAAAATATCCAAATGTCCTTGTGGGAAACAAGAAGTAGAGTATTTAGGTCATATCGTTTCAAAGGAAGGAGTTAAAGTGGATCCTCAAAAGATCCAATCCATTACAAAATGACATTTTCTCAAGAACATCAAGAGTCTTAGGGGATTTTTGGGACTTGAAAGATATTATTAAAAATTTGTTAAAAATTATGCACCCATTACAAACCCACTCACATCTCTGTCGAAGAAAACAAATATTTGTATGGAATGATGAGACTACTTTGGCATTCCATTTAACTTTCATAAAATAAAGTTTAACCACAACTCCCTTGCTACCTTTCTATTTTATGATAGTTGATGGCTTGAGAAGGTCTGGATTTTAACTCTTTTCCATTCATATTGAATTCCTCTCAATTCAAATCTCATGAATAATTCATTGTAGTTTGTTGAAATTTTACCTAATGTTCACAACCATGGAATCCATAGAACATCTACACCTCCAACGGAAATGGCATACATTGGGCTTACCAAATTATATTCTCCCATACTTAGTTTAATGTAGTGGCATTTTTCCCATACTTAATAGCTTGGATATACCAAGCTATTGAGACACTTTGCTAATATTTTATCAATGAAGTGATAGTTACTTCCTTAGTGAATAAGCGCCATGACCTTTTGCTTCTCAATGTAACCTACAATCTTCAAGGTTTGAGGTGGTGACAAACTTGCCAATGCATGCATAGATATTTCACACATGGATAAAACAATATTGTGCACAATTTCAACTTCTATGTCTGCCTTTTTAAGTTGACAAGTTCTTTTTCATTTCATTGTGTAGATGTTTCCATTTTCTCTCTATCATTAGTTTTGAAGGTGAACACTTTTGTTTCTTGGCATTTATGCTCTTTTGATCCTTTGCTGTTACAACCAAAGGCTATACATTTTGCTCTTATTTCTTTTGTTTTCTTCTGTGATATTCAAGTAGGTTGAGTTAGGGTTGTCTTATGAATCTCAAACAATCTTTGCTTCATGCATATGGTCCCACCAGTAGACTTGTTTGTAGCGTTATTCTTGGCTTGAATATGACTATTCAATTCCATAGCTTCCATAATATTTTCATGATGTTCTAGGAAAATCTCATGTTTAATGTCTTATTTTAATCCAGCCATGTAAGCTTCCAACAAATGTTCATCACTTATGTTATCCATCCTTGTGGCCAATACTCAAAATTTTGAATTTTAATTTTCGATATCACCTAAGTACTTGATTCTTGTCAATTGACTAAAGTAGCATTGTTCCCAAACTTTTCCATATTGTGCTTCTAAGTCTATTGTAAATAAACCCAAAGTATAAGAATAAAAAAAAGGCTTTCTTTTAACTACCCATTTAGACCATATAGCGTTATATTTAAAAATTCAAAGTTGTTATGTGAATCTTTTGTTTATCATCTATAATATTATGCAATTCAAAATATTTATTTATTTGTTTCACCTAGGTAAAGATATTTTTTCCTTAAAACTTCTTTAATTCAAACTCGAGAAATTTCATACTGTTTGGAGACAATCCATAAGTAACTCCACTATTTAGAGTTAAATCTTTCTGACAAATGCTTATTTTTAGAAACTTTAACAACATGGATATTACCTTTATTTTCATGAATCACTTCAAACATTATCAATTTTAGGGAGCCTTTCATAGAGGGCTTGTACGATCTTATGTTCCAATTTTCCATATTTTTCTCCATTTCCTTATTTTCATCCATCTTTTGTTTCAATCATTTTACCATTTTTTTTTGTTTTTTTGTTTTCATTTTTTCCATATCCTATTTAATTGATTCTTGTATTTGTGACAATTCAACCTTTCTTAACATAGTGTCAATTATTTTCTTAATTTGAATATCTAAATTGAATACTTGATGTTGCATGTCTTCTATTTCTTCATCAGTCATGATTAAGTTTTCTAGAAGTTTAATTGGTGAAGTAACTCTTGGGTGTTTCTTTGGAGCCATGTGAGAAAAATAATGCTCCTCTTTTATCTCTTTATCAGGACTATGGTGAGCTCACTGAAGAAAGTTATTGGTTCTGAGGGAAAAGGAGTGTTAGGTGTTATAGTCGTTTGATATACATGTGTGGTTCAATAGTAGTGCTTGGTTCAATCATGCCCTTAGTTGTACTACTCAACTACCTACGCACTAAAGATTGGCCTCACCAAACATTGTTCTCAATGTACTATAACAATTAGGTGTTGAAAATTGCAACAAGAAATTCTCAATTTGATTTTTCCTTGATCAAATTGATAAAATTTGAATGTCCACATCAACAAACAACTTGAATGATGTTAACTTGTGTGACATGGCTTATGTCACCCAGTTTACTTAGTAAATTCGAGTTGGAGGAGTTAGAGTTCAATTTTTCATGTGTGATTGCTAATTTGTAGCAATCAAGGCCATTTATCTCATTTCCAGTTAAACTAGTTCCAACTGTTGGACAAACTAGTGGAGGGTCAAGTTAAGCAGTGGGACTTCAGTCAAACTTAATGATCATCCAGTAACTAATCAATCATCCCAAAATATCTAGTGCATCCAGAGAATTCGAGTTACCTAGTTGAGGTGGAGATTCCAAGGCAATGTAACATCAGTAGTAGACTAGTCTTGAGTGTACAGGTGTTGCATGCAGTCAAATTATCAGCCTAAGGAGTTGCACAATTTAATTAGAGGAATTTCCTAAATAATGGGGCTTAATTCCTCAAGGAACAACACAAGGAAGTATGAGCTCAAGACGAGGCAAAATGTGACCTAGTCTGGGTTAGATGGCTTCAATGAAGAATGAAATAAATTGTGCACTTGCAGGGTGAGATCAGTTGTGCAAATTAATTGTAATACATCTCTATTCATTTGATTAATGCAAGCAAGCATTGGGTCTTTTAGCAAATTTATTTCCCCAGATAAAAATACTTGTTGCATGTGTGTTATTTCTTCTTGTATGTCTGAGATTTTTGCTACAAATTTTAAATTAATGTCCTCAAAGCAGTAGAGTAGGTTTGTGTCTTGTGATTTTGATTAAAACTTCATGAGCAATTGCAAATATACAACCTAATTTCTACATGGTATCAGAGCAGGCTTCACATTAAAACAACAAATTTGAAGTCGTTTCTTAGAGGTTCAAATTTGAAGATCAATTTAGTGAGATTTATTCAGAGCTGAAAAGATGGCCTTCAATGGACTAAGGCTAGAGTACCCAAAATATTGAATACCTGGGTACCCAAAATACTGAAGCTTGACCGTTGTAGTTGACATTTTCAAAAAAATTAGCTGGATTTTTCCAAAATCATGTTGTAATTTCTATCATTTTCTATGCAAAACTAAGGCACTCAAAATTCTAAAACTTGACAACTATAATCCACTTTTTCAAAAAATTTAGCTAATTTTTTTCAAAATCATGCTGGAATTTTTATTTTTATCATGATGGCTCCAACAATTTTTCATTCATTTTCAAATCTGGAACGACGACCATGATGTTGTTTACAATGTCGTATCGTTTCTTTCACCTCTTCCATTACAATATAATAGTTTTTTCTAATAACACCATAAATAGGTAGCATATGGAAAAATTACATCTCGGAAGACAAAAAAAAAAATAATGTACAAAAACATGTTCACATAAACAAAAACAACTACATGGATAATAGATAACCTCTACATAACATTACTATTATTTACCAAATAGCCATATTCGAATACACATAACTAATCATTTCAAGTATAACTCATTATCATCCACCCTAGCTTTTAACAATGTCCATTCACATGTTGCTATTTTTCCACACACTACTATTATTTACAAAATATCCATATTCAAAATACACATAACTAATACTTTCAACTCTAACTCATTATCATCCACCCTCTCAAACAATGTCCATTCACATGTCGCTATTCTTTCACGAACTATTATTATTTACAAAATATCCATTTTCAGAATACACATAACTAACTATTGCAATTGTAACTCATTATCATCCACCCTTGCTTTCAACAATGTGCATTCACATGTCCCTATCCTTCCCCACTCTATGCTATTCTTCCCCACTCTATACATGTCCCTATTCTTCCCCACTCTATGCTATTCTTCACCACTCTATGCCTTACGGTGTTTCCTTTGCAACATAAGGTGAAATGCTAGTTTTAGAAGTAATGATTCTAAAACCTTTGGTAACTTAAAAAATATATTATTATTATTAATATATTGATTTTTTCTTATGGGTTATGTGACAGTAGACTCTCAAGCGTATTTCGTGTAAACCTTCCATTGAATACTTTTGAATATCGATTATTATATATATTATTATTATATATATATATATATATACTATAATATTTATATATAAAGAATTACTGAAAAACCGAACCATATTTGAAGCATTCAGAAGGTTTGGAACCGAACCACATAGCAACTATATAAGAAATTAAGCTATAATAATATGTGTAAGTTCAATAAAATTTGTATGCTTTATTTCAAATTTGAATAGACGAATAAGAACATAATGATAATCTGTGAAAGGGAAGAAAGCAATCTCATGAAGTCAATTTAAATCAAATCCTCCAAAGATACAGATAAAGAATAAATATTGAGAAATGTCAAACACTCCCAGCTCCCAAGTAGGAGATCAAATTTAATGTTAATGGTGTCTCTAAAAGAAAGAAACCCTAACATTTACATAAGACCAGAGTTATGTAAATGTGAGCCCCTGCATATCAAATCCAATCAAAGGGTTAGCCCAATGATCTCCTTCCTTTTAATTCAAGATAAATACACAAATCAAATTATATTTTCGGCTTGTCTAAGTCCGTGCAAATCAAAGAGATAGTCTCCGTCCATAATGTTTTGGTTGCAAGATGCGAAGTTGCCAGCAAGTTTGAACTCAATCAAACCATATCAAAGAGATCTTCTCCTTCTTTTAATTATGCCAATCAAATTATATTTTTCAATAAATGAAAAATTATTTTTTATAAAATTAAAATTAAATTTAATATCTAAATTTTACAAGAGAAATAAATTTTAAAAATGTATTTTTTTACCATTTTCATTTAATAGAACATATTTCCAAAGATTTGAAGAGAAATAAATAAATAAAAATATAAATTTTCACAATTTTCACTTAATAAAATATGTTTCTGAAAATTTGAACTTGCCAGTATCAAAAATATAATATGTTTAAGTATTAAGGGGTTTAGGCA
>APFE031030628.1:25810-56851 GCA_000404065.3 Pinus taeda
GTTGTCTCAGACCAATTATTCACATTCAATGTTTTTATTAAATTGATTTAGAGTAAAAACCATTTTCGATTCATCTTAACCCCGGATCTATCAAGATTTTAGAGGGATAAGTCACTTTAAGTGCTAACCTCCTTTTTTAGTGCAAAAATTGAGGAAAAGTTTGCACCTCAAGATATTTGATCCCTCCCGTTATTAAGACGATATAGGCTAGTTATATAATAATACTATATCATATCTATATTTGTATGTGTGAGTCTCTCATATTCCCTCTCTCTATTTCAGTGCCCAAACATACACACTCTTTCTCCATATCTATCAATCTCTCTCTTCCTCCCTCTCTCTTCCTCTTCCTCTCCCTCCCCCTCTCTATCTTCCCCTTCTCTCTCTCTCTTCTTGTTCTCTCCCCTCCATATGTCTCCCTCTCTCTCTTACCCTTCACTCCCTATCTCTCTTCCCTCCTCTCCTCTCCTCTCTCTCCATCTCTCCCTTGTCACTTCCTCTCTCTCTCTCTCCACCTCTATCTCTCTATGTCTTTTTCTTTCCTCCCTCTCTCTCTTTAAACTTATATTTTGGATCAATCATGTCAAAAAAATACAATAATGAAAACTTTGAAAATATCATGCACTATCTTTCCTCTATTATTGTTTAACCACTTTGCTTGTTGTCATGCTTTGGATCCCATTGTATTGTGTTTATGAAAATATCTTATTTAAGAAAACTCAATTGGTTGTAAAATATTAAACTTATATTTTGGATCAATCATGTCAAAAAAATTACAATAATGAAAACCTTAAAAAAATCATGCACTATCTTTCCTCTATTATTGTTAGTCACTTTTATTGTTGTCATGGCTTGGATTCTTACTTAAGATGGATTTATATTATATAAATTTCACATCATTATATATAAAAGTATTCTCATTTATTATAATCTTGATTTAATTTCTATGCGAATATTTTTAGTAGTAGTGACTATAGAGGGTTTGGATATTAACTCAAAAGTAATTATAACTGAAACCATTATAAAATAAAATAAAATAAAAAATATTTTATAATATTTTGATTGTGAAAAAATATAGTTTTTGGGCATGTGGTATTGATAAGCCATGGTATAGGTCCATGGTATTGTAACAAAGTCTATTTACAAGTTAATAATATCCATGGTTAAGAATTTTGTCATATTGTTATAAAATATTTTGATTGTGAAATAAGTTATGATTTTTTGGCATGTGGTATTGATAAGCCATGGTGTTGGCCCATGTTGTTGTAACAAAACATATTCACAAGTTCATAATATCCATGGAAAAGTGGGGGTGAATATCCATGGTTAAGATCTTGTCATATTGTTATAAAATATTTTGAATGTGAAATAAGTTATGTTTTTCTGAGACATGTGGTATTGCTAAACCATGTATTGGCCCATGGTATTGTAACAAAGTCTATTTACAAGTTCATAATATTCATGGTAAGGTGGAGGTGAATATTCATGGTTAAGAATCTTGTCATATCGTTATAAAATATTTTATTTGTGAAATACGTTATCATTTTTGGGCATATGGTATTGATAAGCCATGGCATTGTAACAAATCCTATTTACAAGTTAATAATATCCATAGTAAAGTGGGGGTGAATATCCATGGTTTAGAATCTTGTCATATTGTTATAAAATATTTTGGATGTGAAATAAGTTATGGTTTTTGGGCCTGTAGTAGTGATTAGCCATGGTATTGACCCATGGTATTGTAATAAAACCTATTCACAAATTAATAACAAAATTAAAATATAACAATTCAATTTTAATTTTTTATTACTTTATTTTTTTATTATTAATTCAACCAACATTTAAATATTTACACTCATATGCCATATTGGGTTTATATTGACTTTTATTTATTACTTTTAACTTTTTTATTATTTTTTAATTGAGCTGAAATTTTAAATTGTTTACAAAATTGTTTACATACATTACACCTACACATCTACTCTAACTGGGTTGTAATGTGCCTCTCTCCACAATTATAGCAATAATAATAACAAAAATATGAGTGACTAATGATGCTCTAAAATTGTTTTTATTTGATTAATGACATCAAACTTAAAGGCATTTGGTAAGAGTGAAAAGCTACCCCTTACAAATTATCGACTAATAATTCTAATACTTTATAAATTATAGATTTAAAAATTATAATTATTTCTAAATATTATATTTTAAAACACACCATGGTTACAATGAATCAATTATTCACATTGAATATTTTTACTAAAATGATTTTTAATAAAAATTGTAACGATAATAATAATAAAAATTATAGTTTATAGTGGTAATAATATGAGTGGCTGATTATGTTTTAAAATTATTTTTATTTGGTTAACAATTTAAGATTTAGAGATATTTAACCAGAATAAAAAATTATTTTTACACATTACCACTTAATAATAATTCTATGTTATTTTCTTTGAATAATAGCATTTAACACTAATGAATCAACCTATTTTCAAGCCTAACCATTGTTTTCCAGCCCAACAGCGTGTAATAGCCGTTTAACAAATGAGTCATGATAGATTTTTCATGTATAATAAATATGACTGGCTCATATTTGGTCATGATAACCTTAACTAGGGTGGGCGTCAACTAGTGGTGTTATTTCTTTGGTTGAAATCCGCTGCACCAAACCAAATAAAGTAATAGAAGTAGAAGACTATTGCACGTTTCTATTATTATTTTTGGCATATCCGATTGGTTGGTCATACCGTCTTTTGTATCATACGTTGAATGCCTTCAACCTTATCGCCAGATATTCCAATTAACTCGTTGAAAATTGCCACAAGTCACGACACATTGGAGTTATTTCTCGGACTGATTTGCTCACGCAACTGGATTCTGATCGGAGTCAAATATACAGCCGAGATCCGGGAGTTGGCGGGTCATGACACGATTTCGGTGTTTTCTGATAGAAAGGTCTGGAGATTCAGGGTTGGAATTCGATATGGACTCTCAGATATCCCACCACGAGGCCCTTCCAACCCGATAAGGCACACTAACGCGCCAAGCTTAGAACTCTTCGACCTAACCCATTAGCTCATGCCATACCCCAACTGGCATCTTCACGTCAAACCTGCCATTTACTCAGTTGGTCCAACCAGCGTAAACCCCCAGTGCTATACGCCCTTGGACTTTCGTACCCGCTCCACCATTAAAGCAAAATCCAGAGATGTAGCGTGTACGGTGGGTTGAGGTGTTCGTCTGTGAGCTGCCTTGTAGTTTCCGCCATTGACAAGGCATTGAAGCTATAACCTCATGTTCCACCATAAACAATCCTTATATTGTCAAGCTGTGAAGTGTAAAGAAAACTGCGAATTGAATTTAATCTTTAAGGTATGGTTTCTGCAAGGCCATGGAGTTCCGCAACGCTTTGTGCACTTTAACTTTCTTGGTTTTGATCTGGGCAAGCGAAGGGAAGTTCTTTCCACTGCCTCCCAATTGGAAAGTGGTAATCAATGGCTCCAGCCAACCGAGCCATGACACGGTGCAGGGGCCCTTCAGAGCGGTCACGGACGGGAACGGGAACCCCATTGTCAGCGAGGATAACAGAGCCGGGCTTGGATTCATTGATGTAAATTCTTCTGGCAAATTCGTTCTGTATGTTGTCTTGGGATTGAATCTCACCTCGCTTCCTGCAATGGAGATTTGGACTGCAAACAGGAACCGAATGGTCGCAGAGGGCGCGACCCTCAAGCTGGGGAGTAATTGGAACATAGTATTGGAAGACTCGGATGGAACCGTGGTCTGGAATATCGGTACTGGTAAAGCTAAAGGCATTTTAATGGCGAGCAGCGGTAATTTGCAGGTATATAATACCACGAATTCTTCGCTCGCGTCCGCAAGTTCGAATCTCGTGTGGCAGAGCTGGGATCATCCCACGCACACGCTCGTGCCCGGGCAGATTCTCAAGAGTGGGCAAACACTTGTTTCGAATTCATCTGCGAAGAATGCAAGCGCTGGATCTTATAAGCTGGTTATGGAACCGGGAGGGTTAGTGTTGTTCTATACAAGCTTAACCCAGGAGCCTTATTGGTCTCTGGGTCTTCCCGGGCTGGACTACCAGGGCATTCTCAGGCCGTGCGTTTATAATTCTTTGGCTCTCGGCTCCGAGGCAGTCTATACGGCCCGGAATTTGCAGGTTTCATTTAATGGGACGATCGGCAATTTATCTTCTTCTGGTTGCGCTAAAGGGAATCGATCGTTGCCGATGGCTCCTTTCTACAACGAGGATGAGTACAGATTCCTGAGACTTGACAGCGATGGCAGCCTTCGCGTTTACAGGGTCGCTCCGGCACCGGGACAGAACAATGTCAGAAACTGGAGAACGGACTGGGAACTGGACCCATCTAATCAGAATTGCATACTGCCTAGAGCCTGCGGGCCTTATGGCATTTGTGTCAACGGCCAGTGCAGCTGCCCGGGCTACGGAACGCGGGATCAATTCGACCAAATTCATTACCTGGACGTGACGCAGGGATGTTATAGCAGCGCCGGCGAGCCGTCATGCAGCCAACCGACGGCTACCCATCATTTTATGCCCCTCGACGGAGTGGATTACTTTCCCAATGACTACCTGAAGCCTGAAGCAAACGTCTCCACGGTCGAAAAATGCACGAGCCTGTGCACTGCTAATTGCTCCTGCACCGCCGCCTTCTTCCGCAGCAGTTCGGCATCGTGTTACCTCGCTGACGGCCCGCTGTCAAGCCTGAAATCGGCACCGAACCAGAACAGTACATACAGGGCCTATATAAAGGTCCTCGATAAGTTGCCGCCTAACGGGACCTCGGGGTCTAGTAATTCCCTGAGCATTGGCAGCATTGCCGGGATCACGATGGGCTCGGCAGCCGCGGCTCTGTTCCTTTGCCTGATAACGATAATCCTCGTGCGAAGGAGCCGAATAAAGGCGTCGGTGATAAACGAAGCAGAGATCGATGCTCAGGAAATGGACGAGGAAGCCTTCTTGAAGACGCTCCCGGGGCTTCCACCAAGGTTCACGTATCACGAGCTGAAGGAAGCAACCGATAACTTCAGCAGAAAGCTCGGGGCGGGTGGATTCGGATCTGTATACGAAGGCATTCTAAAAGACAAGACCGGAGTTGCAGTTAAGAAGCTGGACGGACCGAAACAGGGATACAAGGAATTCAGAGCCGAAGTAGCGACGATCGGTAGCATAAGCCACCAAAATCTAGTAAGACTCTGCGGCTTTTGCGCCGATGCCCGCGAGAGGCTCCTGGTTTACGAGCTCATGGACAACGGCTCTCTGGATAAATGGCTATTCTTGCATCCGGATCAGGGCGGCAGCGGCAGAGACAAAGGATGTTTGACGTGGGAACAGCGCTATAATGTGGCAGTAGGAACTGCCCGGGGTCTGACCTATCTGCACGAGCAGTGCAGAGAGCCCATTATGCATTTAGATATAAAGCCTCAGAACATCCTGCTCGACACAAAATTTAATCCCAAGGTCTCCGACTTTGGCATGTCGAAGCTCCTGAATGACGACATGACGCAGGTCGTGACGGCGGTGCGAGGGACGCCAGGTTACCTGGCGCCGGAGTGGCTTCGGCACTCCATCGCCACCAAGAAATGCGACGTCTACAGCTTCGGGATGGTGTTGCTGGAGTTGGTGTCCGGGCGGAAGAACTTCGACCCCTCTGCGAGCGATCCCCGGCTCTGTTATTTCCCGGCGTGGGCCATGCTGAGGGCTCTGGAGGGAAAGTACATGGATTTGGTTGATAAGAGACTTGGTGATAAGAACGTGGACACAGATCGTGTTATGAGGATGACCAAGGTTGCCTTCTGGTGTATCCAGGATAACCCGAACCAGAGGCCATGGATGAGCGTTGCCCTGAAGATGTTGGAGGGCGAATGGGAAATTCCAGATGCGCCGATGTGGTTGTTGCAGAGAGGGCCCGAGTTCTTGGAAGGGTATGGCTATGAGCCCATGGAGAATCGTGATGGAGATGACGGGGAAAAGGACGAAGCGTCCTTGGTTGGAAACAATGGGGGTACTGGCTGATCTTTTAAATCTAATCTCGCCAGTTCTTCCACAAAACTCATTGGAAGGTCCTGATAAATGTAGAAGTTATCACCAGCAGAGTCATATAATTATGGAAGCAGAGATGAGTCTATCCTTGTAAATTTCAAACCCGCCTGAAAATATAAATCCTTAATCTTTCCACGCTTTGAGAGGATGGCTACATTATTATTTTAATTTTAAATAATTATTTTCTCTTAGAAGATTATTTTGATGAATGTAATTTTGGGTTTCAAGAAAGCAAATTCACCATCCGAAGATGTGAACTTGTTAAAGGTTAACGCCACCCAACGAAAGCACGCCACCCAACGAAAGCACTAATGAATTGCATCCACTTGGAAAGAACGTTAAAGATATTTTTCACTCACTAGTGGTGGATAGTAGATACCTTGTTTTTACAAAGTTCTAATATAAAATTATTCAAATGTGTGTGTGTTTTCCCTAAATTAAAGGAAAAAGAAATCAAAGGAATTTGCATGGAGTGTTTTTCTAAATGTAAGAGTGTCTTTGTAAATTCCCAATGCGTTAAGTTAAGATAAGCGATAAGATAGGTGTTTTCTGCAATTTTGTCCATTCAGTATGATTTTAAGAAAATTTGGTAGAAAATTTAGGATGATTTTGAGAAAATTTAGTGGAAAATTTAGTATGATTTTGAGAAAATTTAGTAGAAATTTTTGAAAATTAGAGTTACAGTTGTCAAGTTTCAAAATAGCCATATTTTTTTTGTAAGCTTTGGCAGGACTCTCCTATTTTCATGTCCATTACATACCCCACTACGAGGGAAGGGTAGCCCAAGATTTGAACCCAAGTCTTTCAGTTCGGTGAGACTTCATTTCCACGGCCAATGCCGGTTGAGCTACCCCATGCAGACATGAAAAAAATTAAATTTATAATTTTTTTTTTGCAACATTTCAATTAAAAATTCACCATAATAACAAAAATATGATTCATGAACTCGGTAGACAACATCAAGATATATAGAATTTGAATTCATTTCCACTATAAAAAAAAAAAAATTTATAAAATTTATGAAAAAAATAAATTTATAATGGTTTTTTTGCCAAATTTCAATAAAAATTCACATAATAACAAAAAAATGATACAAGAAGAACTTGGTAGGAAACGCCAAGATATTCAGAATTTGAATTCTTTCCACTATAAAAAAATAATATTTTAAAATTTAGAAAAAAATTAATTTATTATTTTTGGGGCAAAAATTTCCATTAAAAAATTCACATACTAACAAAAATATGATTTATGAACTCGGTAGACAACGCCAAGATATATAGAATTTGAAACATCGCGGAAATTTAAAAGATCTAACCACTCAACAAAACTCATTTAAAAACCCCAGAAATTTAAAAGATATAACCGCTCAACAAAACTCATTTAAAAACCCAATGGGGTTGGTGTAGGAAACTTGTCATACAATTGATTTAAAAGCCGCCTTCTTCGCATCCACATACTTCCATGGAGGGTACGCGAGTATTATTATACGGAGATGCTCTACGGAATTGCATTTATCAACTCCCGTCAAAACAAAACACATGTGCAACTCACCCTTACGGTCGAACACCCTCTTCGCAGGGTTTAATTAATTAAACTACGTTAATAATATAGTTGTGTTTAATAAGTGATGGTTGAATATGGTTAAGTTGTGATTTACTAGAGTTTATTTTTATGAATATATAGTTAATTATAATTGATTATGGTTTATTAAGAGATTATAATAATTAAAGTTGAATATAGTTGATCAAGATAGTCTATGGTTTATTATGGATGGTTATATTGATCATGTGTAACTATGGTTCATTATGATTGACTTTTTTTAAGCAAGGTTGATTATGGTTTAACTTGGAGAAACCATAGTCAAAACCATAGTTGACTATGGTTGACCACAATTAACCATGTTTGACAAATGTTGACTATGCTTGCCCATAAAGACTAAATGACCATGGTTAATATTTGACAATGGTGACCAAGCTTACTGTGTTTAACTATTATTGCCCATGGTTGCTTGTGGTTGACCATAGTTCATTATGATTGAATATGGTTGACTAAGGTAGACTATGGCAGACTATGGAAGACCATGTTGACAATAGGTGACTATGATTTAACATGGTTAAATGTGTGCGACCATGTTTGATTATGGTTGATCATGGATGACCATGGTTGACTATATTTGAACGTGGTTAAACATTGTTTAACATAGATGACAATAGTTTACTATGGTTGGAAATTTTCATCACAATGTGATGTTGGGTAATATATGACACATTGCAATTTTAGGTTATGTTTGCCACATTACAACATTAGATAATGTTTATCACATTGTGACATTGGGATATGTCAGATTGAATCACAATGCGATGATGTTGAATGGTTATGTTTGAATGCAAGATCAAGTTATGTTTTTCACATTGCGACATTGAGTTATGTTCATCACATTGCGACATTGAGTTATGTTCATCACATTGCGACATTAGTTTTATTTAACACTGTGATGTCAAGTTATGCTTGTCACAATGTGATGTCAGGTTATGTTCATCATATTTTGATGTTAGTAATATTCAGCACATTACATTGTTAACTTTTGTTTGTCACATACACAATTAGGTTATTGTCAAATTGCTAAATCAATTTATGTTTGAAACATGTCAAAAGAAGTTTTGGCTAGATTCCTTAAAAAAATCTCTAATGAACTTTTTCCTTTATTGTGATGATAGGAACTTTGCACTTACATGACATATTGTGTGGAAGGAAACTTCCTTGTGATGTGATGTGACACGAATAAAACAATTTTTGCTTGACCTAAATGGTTTGCTTTCACGCGACATAAAAAATTGATTCTTATGATGCATTAAACTTAAAATATTTTCCTTATGACATTGATAGAAAATCAAATAGAACTTTGTAAATAATGATTCATACTTGTTTTAAAGGCATTTACTATAAAATAATTTCATTTATACTATGTAGATAATGATTTATACTTGTTCTAAGGATATTGATTTATACTTGTTCTAAGGATATTGATAGTAAATCAAATTGATTTAAACGTATTATAAAAATATCAACTTAAACTTTGCAAATGACAATTCATACTTATACTAAGGACATTTAACTACACCACACATGCATCATAGAGTGTATGCATGGAACCATGATACACTATGAGCATTATACATCCATATATAATTTTTATATTATGTTCACATTTTTAGAATAGACCACATTATAGTTATGGGTGTGGTTGATAATTATATTAATTATTAATGCACATATTTATTAATATTATATAATGATTCACAATTATGAATCTATATTAACTACTAATAACAATAATAATATGAATCACAAGCATAGTTATAATTAATAACAATAAGGTCCGTAAAGGAAAATTTGGATGGTTGGAATTAACAATGTCAATGCCATCTATTTCAATTCAAATCCTGGCTAACATACTTGATATGGTTTTCTGGTTATTATATCTAACCAAGGATTTATAGTGGCAACAACAAAATGTAATCCTTAATGGCATAGATGATTGTATGTTCTAGTTATTGATTCCTCCCTGTAAAAAAATAAAAATAAATAATAATATCAACAATAATATTTTTAATTAATTGCCATTGATACAATAATAATTAATATAAATTAATGTATTAGTGTCCCTGGGTAGCTCACCTAGAAAAGCATGTAAACATGTTATGTAAAATATTATGAGGTCCTTGGTTCAAACCCCTAATTAACTGTGTCCACGTTAGGGGTAAGAGTAGTGCACCTAGTGGTTATAGTTGTAGTAGATGGAATCAACCCCATGTCAAGTGAGTATGAGACTACCCCAATTATTGATCCTATTAGCCACCAAAACAATGAAAAAAAACAACTAATACATTAAGTTACTAATACAACTACAACTGCAGTGATATTTTGCCCCTATATATCGAGTTAAACCAATCCATTGATGAGACATCCAAAGAATCTTTAGAGTGTTGTGATGGTGCTTTGTTATTTATGAATATGAGGATTGACAAATGTTTGAAAACATGGAGGGCCACTTTTGAAGCTCCATATCTTTGGTAATCAATGTATTGTGTCTTCGAGTTATGAAATGAACTAAGTTCTTATGGTGTATTGGACTCTGCTTTTAGCTGCTTTGTTTTTGTCTTGCTTTTAAGTCTAAATGTTGAGTAGGAATCCTTAGATATAACCTCAATTTGATAATTTCAAGAGCTTTTGGCAGAATATGTAAAGCCTAGTCCTTTTGCTAAGTCCATGGGATAAATTATATGTACATTTCCCTTTTAGAATATAAATTCTTTTATTTTCATTAAAAAAGAGAGAAAATTATTAAGTTAAATTATTAATAATTAATACAATTAGTATATTAATACATTAATTTAGTAATGCATTAATGTATTGATATAAGAATTCTATGTAAAGGCTTAATATCTTATGAATTATTTAACAAAAACTTATTTATTAATTATATCTTAGTATTTTAAATGTTCCCATGAAAATAATTTATTAAATTATTATTTATGAGTTATATTCAACCAATTTACTCTCTCATCTAGAAATTATTTATTAAATCAATTATTTATTAATTATTTCTAGACAATTTATCTAGTCAAATGGAAATAAACAGTAAATCATTTATTTATGGATTGTTTTCATTAATTAACTTAATAAGTCATTAGTTTTAAATTATTTTACTTTTGACATTTTCTTTTCGCAAAAAATAATAAAATATCAAATTAGTTAGATCTTAATTTGGTCCATAATTTAATTAATAGATTGTTTTGGTTCCCAAATGGACTTAATCAATGTGTGTTAAATTAATATTGATTTTAAGGGCTCAACTTGGGTCATGAACCAAAGATTTATTTTAGTGGTGTGTAATTGTGTGCAAGTGAAATATGTTGCAATTGAAAATAATAGTGCTTTGCAATGAAATTAGATCTAATTAACTGTTGAAAAAAGTAAAGGAGTTGTCTTTATGTGAGACGTTTTGGAGTTTTCGATGGATTTCTTGCTGGAATTCGATGAAAAAATTATGGTAAAATCTTGATTTGTGTTGTTTAAATTAGGTTTTTGAGTGCATATATGAATTCAACATGCTCAAAAGCCCCTAGGGCACTTCAATTATGAAAATTTTACCTGTCGAACTTGTGATTTCAATGAATCTTTGTCAAATTCTTTCTGACGATGCTGGACCCACCGAGATGTCAGAGGATCTCCCTGGTAAGAAGTTCCAATTAGACCTCAGATCGTTTGGTGTAGGAGTCCCAATAGTGGGTCGTACGGTAATTCCATGGCTGCAATTTCACACAGAGGCAAGTAAGAGGTCCCTCTTGGTAGTAAGGGTGTGACATATGCAGTAAGTCAAGGAAGGTGCATGAGAGGTTCTAACACACAGAGGGTGAGGTGAGTGCACCCCTTGGACACCTGTGATAGCACGGAGTTAAGAATGGAACACATGAGCAAATATGCATCACAACATGGAAGGCAAGTAAGCTAGTGATCCAAAGTGATGGTTAAACCAACAACACATTTTAGAAAGATTCATACATACATATACAAAAATATCTATGCATGCATGTGTAAGAAAACATATACATATATCATTTAGAGTACTCAAGATAGCTGAAACAAAATACAACATATGCATGAAACGTGTTGGCTCTGTTATATTAATAAATGTAAGTTCCATTCATACAATACATCCATGTCCAACCACTAGTTCCGACAGCGGAACGTTACAGCCACAACCGCCTGCTCCTCCAAAGAGATATACTAGTTCTACACAATGGAGAAGACAAGGCTTGTTACAATATTGTCCAAGCTCTCTCTAAGATAGTCCTATCAGAAGGTTGGCTGACCAAAATCCTATACAATGAGTTATGAGGGACTATTTATAACAAAGGGTGGGGTGGCCCTTGACATTTCCCTTTGTGACAGTTCATCTACCCTCATGACTCTTCATCTACTCTATGACTATTACATCCAACTATCGACAATTGAACTTACACTTGACAAGATGTTACATTACAATGCACATGTACCCATGTGATACAAAATGGCTTGAGAAAGCTATGCAAGACATCACTATGACTTGGACAACTGTTGGAATACCAGCTCTTTGACATCCTCACAATGGTCGACAGTAGTGAACTGATGCCAAGTTCAGTAGTCCGCAATGGTGTTTGTGTACTGTAAGGTGACATCTTTCGGGAAATGAACTCTTGCCTCCATAGCATCCAAGTACACTACTCGAGCTCCTCTGTCGAACTCGCCTGATAGCATGTGCATAATTTTCTTGAGTGCGACCGTACTAGCAACATACTTGTGCATGGTGTGTGCACTTGACAAGTCTGGGTTGGTGACTATGTGCATCAACTTGTAAAGGTACGAGTCTAGCTCTAGTTGGACCTGTGCCTTTGTCTTTGCTTGGGTGAGTGTCCCGATAGATGGGATCACTTGTGCATGCACAACGACATCCATACTCTTAAATACACGTGCATGGGAAGCCTGTAGACTAGCGATGAGTTAGGAGAGCTCTTCATAGTTTCGGATCTGACTCTGGATGTGTGCCTTCAGCTTGATCGCTCTGGGCTTCATCATCTTAGGCAAGTGAAGTGGGGCTCCCTTGTATCTCATTGTCCATGTTTGCATGTAATAAACAACAACATGCACATTCGACATGATACATGCTCTTCTAACACATCGTTGGTGCCAACTGTTGAGATGGACAACTGCTTATGCATGGTACCAAACTTGGAATCAACGCCCACATGACTGTGTCAAGGGACAATACTTCATCTAGTATTGCATTCTTCAATTCTTGGCGAATGCTTTAACTAATTCTCCTCCCTGCTTGGTTGTTTATAGCTCCTTATCCATTCACTTGTTCTTAGTTATTAGGAAGCAAAACCCTCGAGATAGTGGCTTCAGCATATGCTCTGGTAGCATCAGCCAATTTTGTTGGATGTTTGTGCACGTCAGACATGATCACTCGTTCTGCAAAATGCGCAAGAGATGTATGATCATTTGAAGTCGACACTCTACGAGATTTCAAAACTCTATGTTGGGACTTGTCAAATGAGATGTTGTGCATCTCCTCCTCCGAATTGTCTCCAAGGATTTCAGTGTCTCCTTTGTCGCTTGGGAGTTGCTCCTCTTTTGGACACGGTAAAGTTGGTGGGTTAACCCCTTGGTGATGAGGCATGAAGTCAATGTCTTGCTATGACTCCTATTTCTCCATATCTATATCCATTTTTTCAAGTGCTTGCTCTATCTCCTTAGCAAAGTCGTTCTCCTGCAATGGCTCACCTTGTCTGCCTGATGCCAGCTGTTCTTATGAGTCTACTATTTGTACGAGCGCAATTTCATCTATCTGCACAAGTTGAACCCCTTGTTGTACCTATTCCTGATACGCTTCCTTCTCCTATCTGTGCAGCTTCTATTCCTTCTGGAGTTTCTCCTTCAACTCATGAAACTCCTTCTCTATGTCCTCCATTCTCTGTTTTTCCCTCTACCTTTGCATGTTTCTCTTATCACATTGTTGCTTCTTTCCTTCTATTTCCAAATATACTTTCAGCACAAGTGGATCTGCTTGGAAATTGAAACTTTTCTCTTCCTCCATGTTGTTGGCAATTTTCCTCTTACTCTTGCCACGCACTGGTATTTTTACCTCTACTGCTGCTGCTTCTGGTGCTCTCCAGGATGCTGCTTCACTATCCATTCCACAATGAGGCCGACTGGCTCATTGAGCCTGGAGGAGTTGTAACAATATGTCCATGGGTCTTCCTCCGCCCAATGACATGCCACATGGATCTAGTTAAATTGTAATCTCATGTAATGGTCTTTCAAAAGACAATGTGGGTCAAATGGATATTTCTTCATCTATTCTGCTTTGACATCCGCATGCTTTAAAGTCTATATCTCGTAAAACTCAATCCGCAAAAGAAGAGCAGGCCAAGGTTCCTTCTTCTTCCTGTGAAACCTAGATGATAACCCTACCGAGATGTGATATGCTACTTCCTACATGATGAGTTTGTCCAAGGAAAACTTTAGTAGTACATGTGGAGGATTCTCCGTACTGTACATTCGTATGAAGGTGTCGGACATTGAGGCATAAGAATTAGCTTTATCATTCAGTGCCTCCATTGCTACCTTCGACATGTAAGGTGGATCCTGTTCGAATATCATCTTTTAAACCGCGGTCACAAAATGATCGGACATTTGTGTGATAATCACTCTGAAGCTACATTCAGACAACATCTTACAATAAGTGTTCATAGAGGTCTCCACCGGTGTCCATGCCCACTTCAAGCCTGGGAACTCCTGACGGGCACAGATTGCATCCAAGGTGTAGGCGGACATGTAGATTCCTCTTGCATAACTTTGGATGGTTGTCGAGCCCTTGTTATCTATTCCTTCAGTTGATGAGCCAACATGTTGGATGAGTTGCATTCTTCTCCTTCTATAGCCAGTTAGTCCAACGCGATCAGCCAACTCTATGGGAAGGTTTCCATGCTTTTTGGCCATACAGTCGACATGAAAAGATGACCAAGTATTGATACACCTTCCGTAGTATATTCATCTTGTAGATCTGGTTGGGTGTCATCTTGAATTTGGTTGGTTCCTTCACCTAGTTCTTCAAGATATCTCTGGAGTTGGCATTGATGCTAGGTATACTAAAGGGAGTCTCCACGGTGATCACGGGTCTCGACATATGATACATATCATCATAATCCTGTGCCCTAAAGGTAGCAATATCTTCCCCGCTGAAACTACTCAATGTCATCATCTCAGGATCAGTGTGTGAGATGATCCAATGTATCATGTCCACGCATGGGAGCACATGATACCAGCATACAATCCGGTAGAAGTTGGACTTGTGGATGTTCACATAGACTTGGTGGTCTTCGAGGTCTTCCCCAAATTTGCCTACAAATGCATCATTGACCTCTTGTCATTTTAGCTTGATGTCCTTGTCTACAATCAGTTTGGTGTCTTCATAGATCGGCAGACTTGTAGACACTCACTCAACTACTGCTCTACTTTCCCTTCCGTCAATGTCCTTTCATCCTACTCTCTTGGAGACCATTGATCCTAAACTGCTAAGAGGTGAATGAACATCTGCTAGATCTAGAGACAAAGTGACATGCACGGCCATAAATATGTCAACTAAAACCAAAGAAAACTTGAGGAATGACATGCAACATACTTGGGGATTGACTAGCAAGGATTGCGCAATTTTTCCTGGGAGGCTGGGAGACTAGCTGTGAAAATTGCGCAAAAGGCAGTTTGGTCTATTTGAGGATGCTGGCTGGCTGCTGGAATTATGCAATGTACAATCCAGGCTGGCCTGCTAGCTACTAGAACTGCGTAATGCGCAATTTCAAATGGCAATGGTTGCAGGCCCAGTAACTGCATTGTGTAATTTTCTGTGCCAACAATTACTGTTTGTTGGCTTAGTGGGCCCTAACTCAAGTTTAGTGTTAATTTAGCCAAACAAATCCCTACACTACTGGCCCTTTCAACATCAATCCATGAAGCGCGAACTGAAGCTCACCCGAAGGAGTATGGGGGGATTCTGGAACCAAGTTTCCGCACTCAAAGATGGTAGTGATGTCGTTTTATGCCCTAATTCTGCCTTCGCGTAGATCTGTAAGCCTCTTAGGGCTTATCAATATACTTCTCTTAATCGGCCTCTAGACCTTCATGAAGGTCTATGACTGTTGTTCACAGACCCTAACCAGGTGAATCAACCACTTACATGCTTCTGTAATTACTCTTACTACCATATTTACCTAGATCATCTTAAGTATCTGATAACTTCAATATGAATTAATATGTTCTTCACGTAAACATATACTATACTTGCGTACAGATAACAATGTAAAACATATAGATTTGCGTATCAATATAACATTAAATCATGAAACCATTATTCAGTATATTGTAACCACATTTATTCATAACAGAAGTAAATAACTCAACATTAATATTTCTAGAGTAATCTTCTTTATTAGTACTTCAAATCTTCTTACAGACTCTAACTACCATGTGCACTCAGCTGCAAACTTCTACCTGGGCCTCTGTGCACACAACTGCAAAGCCTTTTCTCTATTCTAAGACTCTTCACTCTTTTTGCTAATGACCCATTACATTCATCATTCAACTTCAACTACTTCCATTAGACTCTTCTAAGACTCTCCTTTTTATACAATCCCATGGTCCGCAGACCATGGGTGGATCTTCTAAAATTGACACAACTTACATAAAATAAGGAAGGAAACCCTTTATGACACTTTACATCTATGCGCTGCGTGACCACAAATTGTGGAGATTTTCCACTTTACATACAAAAACTTGGGCTTTCTACCCAGAACTTAGGTTTTTAGCCCTAAAATTGACCCTACGAGAACTTGTCCCAACAGGCACCCAACACAAATATGGTGACTCGCCCCCAAGTCACTCTAATGGTGCGGAGATATTTCTGTGAAGACCTCCCAAATCCACTTGCACAACTACAACTTCAGCAATACACTACGTCGCTGCCTGTTTAACCTGCTCTACCAACTGCTTTGTTGTTGGTCCTGCTATCTGCCTAGATCTTTTGTTGTGATGTCTACAGGTTAGTCAACTTTTCCTCAATGGTGGTGGTGAGCACATAAGCCTGATCTAGCTAAGGCCCCAATCTTGCCTTGAGTACTGTCTCTCTTTGTTGCTCTACTTCTGCTTATTCTTTCAATTCCTTTGCCTCTTGTAACTTTTCCAATTTCTGTGTGATAACGACGGTATGCACTACTGCTCTTGCCTCGTCATACCACTACTACAATTCCCTCGCCTCAGTTGCTAACCTCTGCAGGTTGAGATATTCCTGTAAACTGGTAAAGTACCTCCAGCGATTGTTCGAAAAACACAGTGCAATTCATTACCACGGAATCTACAACAGTAACTGCATCCTTGACAGGTGCCTCGTGCTATTCTTTGACTTTTGGAGGGGTTGAAGGCTATGCCTTCAACTCAAGCTCTGCAATATTTAGGTTCATCTCAAACTGAACCTTGGCCAGCTCTATCTTTGCATTGTACAACACCGGCAGCCAACTTCTGAATCTTGGCTTTCACAAGCGCTTCTTCTGGGATATGCAGTTTTGGAATGGTCATGCATGCTTTAGTGACCACTGCTACAGTGCGCTCATTCTTCTTTTGCACCTTCTTCCATGTGTCGATCGCTAAAGTCTTCTCGATGAACATCTAAGCATTATTGACCTTTTGTTCGCTGATCACACTCAGCACGTGCTGCTCTCGTGCCCTAAGTTCAGCGATCACACCTGCTTGCAGGGTGTGAAGGACTTCACTTGGGAGTGTGGCCAAGTTCAACCCAATATTCTTTAGAGTGCTAACAGTAGCCTTGTCATCTTCCACCTTTGCAATTAGAGCTCCATCCGGCAGCGTGACGGCCTGGGGATCCAAAGAGCGACCCATCTCCGCTGCGTCAATGGTTCTTGGCACCAAATTAGTCGACGTCGCACTGCTCTACCCTACACTGCTCTACAGTTGAGTAGTTTAGATCTACAACTCACATAGACCCATCTAAATGGAGACTAGAGCTTCTGCTATTGCTCGAACTGCTGTAGCAGTTCCGCGGTCGCGTCCCTAACCTTATCCCCAATGTCATCTAAGTAACCTTCTATCAAGGAGATCGGGTCAAGCGATAGCTTAGTAGCCTTGGTCTTCTTCCGCGACCCTTCTTTCTCTTGCTCCCAATTCTGCTTCACCCGAAAGGGGGTGCTCTCCTGGTCTCCACCACCTTGTTCACATTGCTCCTCTTCCTTCGTCTGCGGCGAAGGAGACTTATGACTTCTATCAGAATCGTGCTCTTTCTCCCATTCCTTTGCAGATCGCTTTGATTCTGCTCTTACTTTTTCCTCATCCTCCTTTTTTCGTTTTTCAGCCAACTGCTGCATTTTCAATTGTGCCTCTTCCTTCTTTTGCCTTCCTGTAGACTTACTAGACCCAGCTGACAAATCTGAAGTCGTGCGTCACTCAGTTGGCTAGTGATTGAGGACTGCTGATATGCCATCATCCATCGCAAGGTATTGGAGATCATACCACTTCTGTTATGGGTTCTTCTGCACTCGGATGGAGATATATAGTGGAAGTCTGCTTTGAACTCTGCGTATCTCGATAACTACTCAAAGGCAGTTGGTGATAGTCATGGCTTGCGGTTGATGGTCGCGCGGATGCTTGCCTCCATGAGTACCCAAAATATTTTACTCTACTTGACCCGTTCAACATCCTTTATGGCCCTTAGCGAAGCAAACTTCACTGCTTCTAGTAAATCTAACATGATCAGAGGAAAATGGCTATCCTTCAGTAATTCCCATGCAACCAACGCAATTGATAACAATAGCCAATAGTAGTGGAATCTTGTGTTGTGGTCCTGTGCCTCCCTGCAATTCGCGAGGAATTCGCTGCATAGGTAGGGCGCCCAATTGAATTGTACACCCTCCACACAGTGGGGCACTAATGAAACAACTGGTGCCAGAACCTCATTTGGGCGACACTTCCTCATTACCTTCCCAGCCAACATTTGGGTGGCCACCTTCACCGTAGGGTCTGTAATACTTGAAATTGAGTATCCACGTGACTTCTTGGCAAACTTAAACTTGTACCTTATTCTTTCGGCGAGGTCGCGCTCACCCGTCTTTTCGCCAAATGCTTTGGTCGGATTCAACCCTGAATGAGGTAGTAGGGTGATCCTATGGATCAACATATCAGCTATAAAGATTGGCTCCTCCAACCATAGGCTCCCGTCGTGCACTAGGCACAACAATTGTTTTATAACTATCAAATTTATGGGCGCACAGTGGTAATGCGGTACCCATAGCAGATTCAACAATCTTGTCTTCTCCACCCCACGAATCCACTTCACCAACTCCAACATGGTGACACTTGAATCCTTATAGAATACCCTCTACATGAAATTATCAGTAGTTAGGTGGGGGAATTGCTCCGTCTTCGCCAAGTCCCAATCTTCAAGCTTTAGATGGGGGATGCGCGCCAAATGCGGTCCTTCAAACGTGATCTTCTCTGGTAGTAGGGGTGTATTAAGCATAAACCTTCCCTCATTTGGGTCTTTCGAGACCTTTACCTTACCCCAGCATAGAGGGATGTATTCGGGTAGCTTTGAGATAAGGTCTACTCCTTCAATATCAATATCTTCTGCACCTTCATCTACGCCCTCGTCATATTCTAGGTTTACCACCTTGCCTTTCTCCTGTGTGGTGGGCTTCTCTTTCTTCTGGTGCTTCCTTCGTGACTCGTGCACCCGCTGTGTCACTTTCTATTTGTCCTTCTTCAACTTGGAAGCCTCTCTTGTCGGCGTAGGCTTCGTCCTAGGCGACCTTTGTGATTTTGGTACTGTGGCAGGCACCTCCACACTTACGACCTCAGGGGAAGATCCCTTAGAGGCTGTATATCCTTCAACACTTGCAATTTCTATGGGCACCAACATGAGGCTATTCATGAGCTCCTAGGTTTCCTTAGGTAACTTGTCAAACACTAAACTGGCCACCACATCCTAAAAAACTGCAAGATTCATGCACAACCGATAGCACGACACAGAAACTCTCAACATGCAAAGTGTTTTTCATTGGGCAACCATCTATAATTTATAGGAAAATTTGAATTCAAATATGACCATTCCCCCCTATGCTCATAAATGCTAGATTGGTGACAAGTTTTCGAAGATCTCACTCTTAATTTCATCATTAAATGCAGCCCTCCCACTCCTCTTAGCCATTTTCTCATTGTCAAATCATGAACAGTGACCGTAACTGTCACTTTCTGGCTACCCTGTGTAGTCTCTCCTTCTATAGCGCAACTCTCATCGTGCTTTTGCTAATGCTGTGACATTCTTCCCTCCCACGCAGTCCCCTAGTTGCGCATCTCTACAACCCAGGCAGTGTAGTTTATAGTCCCGTGCCTCCTCTCACCTGTCTGGAGCATTAAGACTGTGCTTCCATCATATAGTCATCTAGCCGGATCCCCGGTGTATGGCTTCAATCAGCTGCCATTTACCTTTCTAGGAAATGGATCTTTTTAGCACTCCAGGAAACTCTCCTAGGTTGCAGCTCGGAGATGCCTAGTAACATATAATCTTTAATATTGTTCTCTAAACTATTGGAATGGATGATGGTTTGGATCAATTCAGATAACCATTTCATCTCTATTCTCACTCAAGACATGCATGAACACCCTCAACAATACAAGGCTTTAGACCATTAATGCTCAATAGTTTATAGATTCAATGGATAGATGGATAATACTGACTGTACCAATAGATGCATACATAAACATATATGAATGGCTAGCTATAGGAAGTAAATGGAACTTGCAAATCCAATTTATCAATGCAGAGATAAGATGACAATTATCTGGTATTAAACACAACAAAAACATGAGTAACCTATTCAAGTGCAAGCATAGAACACCAGAGAAAATGAGAAATGAACATGTAACAACAAAAGAAGCTTATATTGGTGGAATGAAGATGAGAAGCTAGAGGAGTAGAGTCTCCATAGTCTCCAAAAGTTGAACCCTTATTACATCTTACTTTTAGATATTTATAGCTCTTTACATTGCTGTCAAGCCTTCTAAGGCTTGAGAGGTCTTAATTTATCCCTCTGTCTCTTCAACAACTTTGATGCCCTGACTAGGCAAGCATGGCTTGAAGTTTTCTTCTTCTGACAGGAGAGTAACCGCATTCAAGTCTATTGCTGCACTGGTAGGGAGATATCTCGTGCCAGAGATGTTCCATGACCAATTCTGTTTCAGGCGAGCTGCGCTGTTTGCCCCATGATTATTTTCGTTTCGGGCGAGCTGTGTTATGATGGAAGGGCTATCGGGACTCTATTTTCCCTTTAAACGTTTATAATGACTATTTTTTTAGTTCACCTGTTGACTGTTAAAAATACGAACCGATCCAAACAGAGCTATTGGGTCCATTCCCAATTACTGTCGCCTGTTGCAAATAGCTTGTCCCTATGTTTTTTTAGAAATTCATCAAAAGATTGGAAATATATTAAAAATGGCTCATGACGTACTTCAAATATCCTCAAATCCAGTCCATTTTCCTATCGGGTCCACCTTTGTAGTGATATCACATCTCCACCATTGATCTGGGAGTTCTAGATCCAACGGTTGTGATCCATTTCGGGTGGCTCTTTTGTACTGGAGTTAACCGCCCAATGAGGGTGGTTTTCTCTCTCCTTAGCCTGGACATGTGGCAACCGCTATATGGGATCGAGCGGAGCTTGGCCCAAACCACTTATCACCTTTGGCTCTCTCGAAATCTTGTCGGTTTTATGATTTTCCCTTTATATTGGAAAACACCTTAAAATGTGAAAATCCCACTTTATCGGACTTGAAATGGTTTTCAACCACCTTAATAAACCCTTTCGAGTCCATAATGTCGCATTAGCACTGCTCCCATGTTCCCTTTGTCTTTCGCTAAATAACGAAAAACATTGAAAATGCATTAAAAATGGCCTTCTTGCGAACTTCAAATATTATATATTTCCCTTTTCGGACCCTTTTGAGTGCGGGTCTTATTGCATATCGCAAAACCCAACTTCCCTTTGTATTTCATTATATAATGAAAATACACAAAAATGCATTGAAAAAGGCTTACCTGTGGACCTCAAATATTATGAAATATTATATATATAACCGTCGAGTCCAGTTATCGGGTCGCACATATACCTGTGCATAGGCCCCGCCCCTTGGTGTTGTTCCGCTGTGATACAACGATGCGATTTGATCACAATCACATATCGCTCATGCCCCTGGCCCATGGATAGTGTTCCTTTGTAATTCCCGATAGCGGTCTTGCGACGCGATGTGGGCCGTCGATCTGCATCGCTTGATCGACGGTCCACGTTGCATCGCTAATTGCAATCGCCAGTTCCACTTGGTCTGCCCTTACTCCGCCTAATTCCTCGGCCAATTGTGACTGTCGATCCAATCATCAGAGATCGTTGGTCGGGGGTGTCCTCCGCTGATTCTTAAGTCCTCTTTGTTCGCCGATATGCGATTTGCCACTTAGATCTAGGTCGTTGATCAGCCAGATCTAATGGCTGATGTGCATTACTTAGCTCAAGCCTGTGATACTTGGTTTTTTGACTATTTAATGTGTTTTAACCTCCCGATAGTGTTTTTCCACCCTTCTAAGGGCTCTTGGCACGTGACTGTTGGGATTTTTGAATGATCCTTAGGTAAACTTTGAAGACTTTGGGAGTGTTAAAGAGCATATTTGGATCCAGTTTTGGACCATTTTCCCACAAGGCTAACACTAGTTCCTTCTAGGGATGAAATCCTCCCTGTGAGGTTTCAAGAATCACAGATCAATGGCTTTCCTGTAAAAACAACATCAAATATTCCTCCTAATGTTCCATTGGGCATGGAGTCTATTTTGCAATGAAAATAAAAACTAGAAAAAAACGTATTTACAATACCAAGGCTTTAAAGCCTTAAATGAAATGAAGTTTCAAGAACCGCCCATTTACTAGGCTACCAAAGGTATCTCCTCCTTCCAGACTGTGTAGAATAAATGTATTGTTCTGCTGAATTTGAGTGATGACAAATGGACCTATCCATAAGGAGTCAAACTTTTTGTGATTACCTTTCTTTTCCTTAAATGCATCCCATTCGAGGACCCAGTCACCAACTTGGAAATTGTCCACTTTTTCCTTCCCGTCAAAGGTTCCTTTTATTTTCCTCTGATGAGCTTTAGACTTCTCAACTAGGTGCTCTCTGATCTGTTGTAGTTCAACCAGGTTATTCATTCTCCATACCATGTCATTCTCTTCATCTTGTTCTTCTTGAAAAAATTTGGCCACAGGGAGAATCAGCTGGATAGGGAAAATAGCATCAGTGCCATAAACCAACTTAAATGGATAATTTCCTATGGACTTTCTGATGGTAACTCTGTCAGCCCATAGTGCAAACTTCAACTTGGAATCCCATCTCTTTTTGTTGTCCTTTAACAATTTTTTGATTACCCTTACCAGACTCTTGTTAGATGATTATGCCAGGCGATTGGCTTGAGGATTATATGAGGTAGAATGCACCACTTGAATGCCCATGGATTCAGTCATGTCCACCAATTCTTTTGCCTTAAAAGATGATGCATTATCAGAGACTAGTTCGGTTGGGAAACCAAATCTAGTAAAATATTCTCATTCAAGAACTTTATGACAACTTGATGATTGGCATTCTTAGCGGGTATA
Source organism: Pinus taeda (assembly GCA_000404065.3). Classification (NCBI taxonomy): domain Eukaryota; kingdom Viridiplantae; phylum Streptophyta; class Pinopsida; order Pinales; family Pinaceae; genus Pinus; species Pinus taeda. The sequence goes on from APFE031030628.1 coordinate 49,196, forward strand.
GCCTCAATCCACTTGGTGAAATAAGCAGTGAATACTAAGATCCATTTGTGTTGGCCACTGGAATGTGGGTTGATCTCACCTATAAAGTCCAAGCCTCACTGCTAGAAGGGACCATTGACATGTACTGGCTTCAAGGGTAGAGATTTTAGCTGTTGTCTTCCTGCAAACCTCTGACCCTTGTCACAATATTTCACAAAAGAAAACACATCATAGAACAAAGTAGGCCAATAATACCCAACCCTCAGGATTTTTTGGGTTGTGGTTTTCCAATAATGGTGCCTTCCACAGATGCTAGAATGGAACTGGTATATGACTTCCACAGATTGTTCTTTATCTAGACATCTCAAGAGGATTCCTAATGGGTCTTTCCAATAAAGAAGATTTTTATTAATGTAGAATTTGGTTGATCTAAGTTTATTGGTCCAGGCTTGACTTGAGCTAAGCCCTGGAGGGACTTCTAGCTTCTGCAAAAAATGAACTATTTTGGAATAAAATTCACATGTGGCTAGATTTTCAGCCAGAGACTGATTCTGCTTTTGCTCTTCTGCTACTCCCTCTGTTTGCTCATCATCTAAATTTAGGCCCATGCAATTTATGTCTAACAAGCTACAATTTTCTTTAGCCATAAGTTTAGCCAAGCCCTGGCCCTTGACAAGCTTAGTGGGATTCACCTCTATGTTAAACTCTATGAATTTTGCAATCCATTTAGCTCTCTTTCCATCAATATCTGGCTGAGTTAAGACATGTTTTACTGAGGTTGAAGGTACATATGCAACCACTTTGGAATGTAGAATATAAATTTTGAATGCCTTTAAAGATTTTATGAGAGCATAAGCTTGTTTTTCAATAAGGTCATACCTTAGTTCAACATCCCTTAGAGTTTTGCTAAAAAAGGCCATGGGTGCTCTATGCCTTCATCATTTTTCTACAATAGAATTGCTGCAAGTGTATCATAAGAAGCAAAGGAGAAGATACAAAACTCCTTAGTGTAATCTGGGCTGATCAGAGTGGGAGCTTCCATGATAGCTTGCTTGATGGCTTCAAAAGAGCTTCTTGAAGCATCTATCCATTTTATCTCTGATCCTTTCTTCAGCATGGAAGTGATGTGCTTTACTAGCTCTTGAAATTTTGGAATGAACCTCCTTACAAAGTTAATCTTACCCAGGAAGGATTGAATATCCTTTTTTGACCTTCGGATGGACAATATCTGAATTGCTTGAACCCTTGCTGGATCAATTTTCATACCTTCAGTGGAAACAATATGTCCTAGAAGTTTGCCTTCTTCTAGAGCAAATTGTGACTTCTTTGGGTTTATCGAAATTCCAAACTGTCTGCACTTTAGGAAGACCTTCTTCAAATGTTGCAAATAGTCCTTGTGGCCACTGGAGAAGACTATTATGTCATCAAGGTAATTAAGGACAAACTTGTCCTTCTCTCCCATAAAGGCTCTGTCCATGGCCCTTTGGAAAGTAGCCCCAGCGTTCATCAGTCTGAAAGGCATCTTGGAGTACATGAAAGTGCCCCAAGGAGTAGTGAAGGCGGTTTTTTCCTGATCTTTTGGATGTACATCAATCTTATTGTAACCTAAAAGTCCATCTAAGAAATACATGACTCTAGCCCCTAAAACTCTTTGCAGCAAGTGTTCCATCTTAGGCAGGTGGTAGTTATCTTTTTTAGAGCACTTGTTAATATTTCCGAAGTCAATACAAAGCCTTATTTCTCCATTTTTCTTTCTTATTACGACAAGGTTTGCTATCCACTTTGAATACCTTAGGGGAACTATGATTTTGGCATCCAATAGCTTCTTGATTTCTTTCTCAATCAAAGGCAATAAGAGAGGGATGATAGGTCTTAATTTTTGCTTAAATGGGATGGTGTTCTTTTCTAGTGGATTCTTATGTTGAATGATGTTTGTGTCATAGGTTTTAAGATCACTGTATTCCCAGGAAAAAATATCATCGAATTGCCTCATGAGGGTGCAATACTCAGAATTTTGGGCCAAAGACAAATGAGTGGACAGATTTATGTATTTCAGATGGGTTGGCCTCCCTATATTATGTTTACAAACATCAGACTCATTTTCTTTTTTGGCAGGGTTATCGAAAAACTTCTCTAGAGGCACCAATCCCTTGGGTATATGGTTACTAGGCAGATGGACAATGCTTCCTCTACCGATCTCGTCCTTTAGCTTGGACTGGCTGCATTCTTCCATGGTTTCATTTTCTTGGTCGATGTGCGTTTCCGAAAATTCCTCAACGACTTGTAAAAACTTGTTAATTTCATCATCGTCTTCAAAATATTTCCAGTATTTGACATTGTCAAGCAGAGATGGTCTATATTTAACGTGAACTTCATATGCCAATTGAGGAGGCAAATGAGGAATAAACATGCTAGCAAACACAACAAGGGAGTCAGCAAGCTGGTTCTTCATTCTTAGAATGTAAGAAATGTTGAAATTATTAAAATAATCCTTGAGCCTCCATACCTCAACTCTATATTCTTTCAGCCTTGGATGCTTTGCTTGGAAAGTTTTATTGACCTGCTAAATGATAAGGTCTGAATCTCCAAACACTTTCAGGCCTTTGATGCCCATTTCTTTAGTAGTGCTTAAACCCCAAAATCAAAGCTTCGTACTCTGCTTGTTGTTTGTGACCTGAAAGGTTAATTTGAAAGATAAATGAATGTATTCTTATCTGGGGGACATAAGGACTACACCTACCCCTGCAGCTTCCTTAAAGCAAGCCCCATCAAAGAACATGTCCCAAATCTGGGGGCCTTCTTCCTTAGCGATCTGGAAAACAGGTTCTTTAAGTTACGTGGGGGCCAAATGGGATTTTTCAATATGAAGAATACAGGCTCCAAAATCAATATCAACAGCATAGATGGGATGATTAGTGGGATTCCTTTCATCGCTGATGATATAAACCAACTGAGCTTCTCTGTATAATCTCCTGCTCTCACCTCCGAAAACTGGGACAGTAGCACAGAACATATCATTTTTTAATGATCGACCTAATCTCTTGATCCAACCTATGGAAAGTAACATGAAAAACTTGGGGGTTTACATCAATTACCACAATATCCATCATCATGCTTTTCATGGGAAGTTGAGATAAAGTGATGGTTATATCCTTGATTAATCCCAGACATTTCACTTTTATAGAGTCAAAATAAAAAATGTCATGATAAGGCTTGGTAATTTCAAGACCCAACTCATCCATGATAGCCTTGGGAATTAGATTATGGCTGGCTCTAGTGTCCAGAAGGTAGTTGTGAAGGATGTTATCATGAATATTCAGAGAGACATAGAATGATGGGGAGCTGTCTTCACAATTTTCAATCATTTGGCTGAGAATAACAACTGGTTTGTCATCTTGCAGATTTACATAGTCAGTGGAGGCTTGGATGGCTTTAGTCTCAAGAGCCTTGAGGATGGATATTTTGAATGACTCATTCTTCACTAGTTCAATTAGAGGCATAGGTATTCTTAGTTTATGAATTTCTAATTGAAAACTGAAAGGAGAAGGAGACTTGTCAAGGCCTCTTTCCTCGTGAGCTGGAGCTTTGAGGATGATGGGATCAACTGTGGGTTGCTTCTGCTTATTAGCTTGTTGTACTATAGGGACATCAACTCTTTTAACAGGAGTTTACTTGGCATTATTCATCTTCGACCTCAGATTATATCTGTGCTAGTATTCAGTTTGTAGAACAGCTTCACCAAACCATTCTTGGTTGATCTGGTCATTGAATAATGACTTTTCATAGGCAGTTGAGGTCAAAAAGAAGGCATTGCCTTTGTATTTCAGATAATGGATCTCATCATCTTCTTCAAACTGCTCTTCTTCCATGACTACATTCTGGAAAGGGGTCTTCACCCTTTGGTCTTTATTAGCATCTTTTCTTCTTTGAAAAATTTGCAACTACTCATTAGCTCTTCTATATGGGTTTAGATTTGGATTTCTAGGAGCAAAGGTATTAGGAACTCTTCCTTTCCCAAGGTGCTACTCAACCCTTAATTTGGAGATTTTAGAGGCTAATGACTATCATTTTGGTCATTTTATCTATATTGGAATCTGAAGATGATGAAGACTCACCCCTTTGTCTTCTTCCATCAACATTTCCCTTGAGCTTCTCAGCCACCATGATGTTTGATTCTACTTCCAAGGCTACATCCTGTATATCAACCAAAGTAGCACATCGCCTCTCCCTCAGCGGTAAATAGAAGTCAGAATCAAAGGCACTGGCATAGGTGAGTTTAGCAGAGGTAGTAGGTTTTACTTCAGCTAGTATCTTGTTGTACATGTAGTTAAACCTCTTGTTAAAATTAGACATCAACTCACCATTTTCCCTCTTTAAGTTGCCAAACTCGGTGTGGTAGTAGAGTAGATCCTTCGTATCCCCCCAATTCTTTAGGAACACATCATCTAAAGCCTCAATATCTGATATAGATCTTGGGGATAGTTCTCTAAACCATTTCCTAGCCTCTGATCCATCTAGGCTTTGGACAAAGACTCTCATCCACACATCATCTTCACTAATGTCTAGGATATCAGCATAGCTATAGAATGACTCAAGATGTTCTTCAGCTATAACACCTTCAGTCCCAATGAAATTAGGCTTATACTTTTGATATTCTCCGGTAGGCATGGAATTCAAAGGAGTGGGCGATACTAGAGGTCCATACCTAGCAGCTATGATTCTTTCCATTTTGGTGGGTGCTTGTGGACCTACCATAGCTGTGGTGGCTATAAGAGTATTGACAGTCTAAATGATAGAGGGTTGAGGAGTGATTGACAAGACTAAAGGAGTATGATGGATAGGAGGTGAGGTTTCCTTTGGGCTTACAAAAAAGGAGAACCTAAAGAATAAGGAGCTTTATGAATCTCTGAGAGTTTTTCTTCACTGCTAGTATTAGATGCTATACTCTCAATATGTATTTGTTCTATTGCAGGATTTTCTTAAAGAGATATAGAATATTGTTTAGGTTTACCTGAACCTAATGCTCCTTTCTGCAAAGTTTTTCTTTCTTTGATGATTTTTTCAGGGTCATATACTGGTTCAGCTTGTGATTTCTAAGGATTTCTCTGAGTATGCCTCACAAATTGAGCCAGAACTATGAAGTGGAGTCGCCAAGAGGTTTGGCCTCCAGTGGAGTTGCCAGATAGATGATTACAACCAAAAACGTGCACATACATTATTTATCATCAAAGTTGGATCTGTGTCATTTCCCACAGAAGTTGAGCTTCAATTTCCTCTCCCCGGCAACGATGCAAATTAAGTTAGCACTCTAGGAAACTCTCCTAGGTTGCAGCTCAGAGATGCCTGGTAACATATAATCTTCAATATTTTTCTCTGAACTATTGGAATGGATGATGGTTCGGATCAAGTCAGATAACCATTTCAGCTCTATTCTCACTCAAGACATGCATGAACACCCTCAACAAAATAAGGCTTTAGACCACTAATGCTCAATAGTTTATAGATTCAATGGATAGATGGAGACTACTGACTATACCAGAAGATGCATACATAAACATATATGAATGGCCAGCTACAGGAAGTAAATGGAACTTGCAAATCCAATTTATCAATGCAAAGATAAGATGATAGTTATCTGGCATTAGACACATCAGAAACATGAATAACCTATTCAAGTGCAAGAATAGAACAACAGAGAAAATGAGAATTGAACATGTAACAACAAAATAAGCTTATATTGGTGGAATGAAGAAGAGAAGCTAGAGGAGTAGAGTCTCCACAGTCTCCAAAAGTTGAACCCTTATTACATCTTACTTTTAGATATTTATAGCTCTTTACAATGCTCTCGAGCATTCTGAGGCTCAAGAGGTCTTAATCTATCCCTCTATCTCTTCAACAACTTTGATGCCCTGACTAAGAAAGCATGGCTCAAAGGTTTGTTCTTCTAACAGAAGAGTAACTGCATTCGGGTCTGTTGCTACGTTGGCAGGGAGATCTTGTTAGGATATTCTGACACGTAGGAATAGTTAATTATAACTTGGTCTAGTATAGAGTTAGGTAAAGTGTGTTTCTTTACTATGTACATTTGTAACTTACAATCCGACGGTCACGATATGTAGTGATCCGACGGTCACGATATGTAGTGATCCGACGGTTCATTCTCTCCTCGGTATTACCGACACTTGATCCGTGGCTTGACACCCGATTGGTCCATGAACTCTATTTAAAGCGCATGGAGGGTCATTTGTAGGTTCATCGTGCATGAGAGAAGCTTATGTAAATTTTCATTCTTTTATTAATAAATTGCCTGTAGTAGCCACGTTGGCACAGTCTGTGGACTGTTTCCCTCTCTGAGGGTTTTAACCACATCAAAATACTTGTGTATTGATCTGTGATCTATTTGTGAGCAGTGTCATTTTGGTGTTATGTCTGAGGAACTTACCCTGTAAATTCCTACATGGTATCAGAGCTATTTGAGGGCCGCGTCCATTGTTGATCCAAATTTGAAGCCGGTAGAACTGCATGCGATTTCCATCTCCTAGATCTACTATTTCTGACTACTTTCGGGCCGAGAGGACTGCTCTGTTGTGTTGGGAGCATCTGTTCTAGTGAGGAACCCCTTTCGTTTCACGCGAAAAGGTTTCTAGTAGCCCTAGCTGCGTCATTTTTTAGATCTGGAGGTATACAATGTTTATTTGCAGTTTACTGTTATTTTCTCTCTGTTTATTTCGGTTTTGGTTTATTTAACTCCTTTTATTAATGGATCTATACCTTTCATTCCTGTGTATGCTCTTTGTCCTGCGACTCTGTGCGATCTGGGAAAATCAGAAACAGAAAGGAAGGATTTTTCTCATGCGTATGCTCTTTTCCCTGCACCTTAGTGTGATCTTGGAAAATCAGAAACATTGAGGAAAATATTTAGTTTCCGGGTAAAGCAAACTTTAGGCCATAAGGCTTGTTTTTTTTGTATGTCCGTGTTTGGGTTTTGTGTTTTTGTTTTGTAGGAAGAAAAAGAGCTTTCTCAAGCAAGCACGCAATCCAAAGCTTCAGTGACCAAAAGAGAACAAAGCCCCCCCCCCTCTCTCTCTCTCTCAAACTTTTTGTATAGCTCACTTGGTTCAAAGCTAATTTATGAGAGTAGAGGTCTTGGGTTCAAATCTCCTTTTTTGAAAAAGGGGCATTTTTTTTCATTTCCGCACATTCCCGCACTTCGTCGGCGCCTTCATCAACTTCTTTTCAAAAAGCCATAACTTCTTCATCCAGAAGTCGTTTTCAGTGTCATTTTTTTTAACTAGCCTAATTTTTCAAGATCTTTCCATTGGAACACTTAGTTTCAGCATATATAGCTTCAGTTTCAGTTAAAATGGAAAGTCCATGCCAAGTTATTCTTGGCAACACCAACTACTTCTAATGGTGGTCCTACATTGTGGATTTACTTAGAAGTAAAGGTCTTTACAGAATAGCCTCAGGCCAAGAAACCAAACCGAAAGATGAAGATAAGGCAGCTAAATTGGAAAATAGACAAGATCAAGCACGTGGGTTGATAGGGATGTCTATCTCTCCCGATCTTAGATTCCATATTGCAGAAATTGATACTCCTGATAAAGCAATGGAGCAACTTACTAAAGTTTTTGGAATAAAAAATGAACTTAGAGCCCATCAACTTGAAAATGAGTT
>APFE031030630.1:3051-30233 GCA_000404065.3 Pinus taeda
TATTTGAAAAATTTATATAGACAAACCTAAAGCTTAACCTTATCCAAACCTTATTGGAAAATTTGAACGTGGATCGAACCTAATCATTGCCGAACCCGAACTTGAACTCAAATCGTGTGAATTAGCTGGATACCAGTTCAAGTTTGAGGTGTTTGGCAACTTTTGAGAATTCAAATCTCTTGTAGCAGCTCAATGCAAGAAAAAGATTAAAGTTATGGGGGAGGAAAATACCAATGTTGATAATATTGCGATATTTTCGGCAAAATGATATATCGCCAACAAAATATCATGATATTTTCCATTTTTAAAGTATCGCAATATTTACGATATATCGGTGATATTTTGCCAAAATATTGCGTGATGACCCTATTTATCGTCGGGCAAGCGGGGCCGCGGCTACAAAACGTCTTTTTGGCCTTTTACTTGCTCATTTTGCTTTGTTTGTCTTGGAGAAGGAAGGGGAAGAGATTTGTGGTGGCTTTCAAGAAGGGATTGAGGATCAAACAATCATTATATCACCAATCAAATTTTTTTTGTGGATCAAATATTCAAGATCAGTGAGTCAAACTTCATTTCTTCCATCAATAGGTATGTTCTTAAAAACCCCTATGTTAATGATTTTTTTTCATAGATTTAGGGTTATGCTTGCTTGCCTCTTTGCCTATCAACATTTTTGTTCTTTTCTTTTTTGTTATTTGCTATGATCTTTATGCCCATTAACCAATGGGAGGGTTTTGTCCATATTTGGACAACAAACTTCATTTTTTAGAACTTTCTTATGCACCCTCTTATTGCCATTTTTCATTGCAAATAATGTAGTAAAAGAATTATTTTTTAAAATGAGGTGGCTGATATTTTTTGTGTATGGGAGTTTAATACCATTTTTTTGTGCCCTAGGTTTGAATTTTGACACTGCCCATTAATCCACTACAAATACGCGAAAGCCCTTGGACCAATTTTGGGAGTATGGAGAACTTGATGGTGGGACAAATCAGGCATATCTATCATGCAAATTGTGTGGGACCAAGATGACAGGAGAGGTTACGCGATTGAAATACCATCTAGCTAGACTCCCTGAACATGATGTTGGGATTTGTATGGTTTCTAGTGCGGAGTTTATACAAAAAGGTCTTGAAGCAATTGATGAAAAACATAGAAAGAAAGGAGGCAGAAAGAAACAAGGCTGAACGTGCAGGTAGATATTTCAAGATATCTGCTTCCGAGTTTGAGGTTGAGGGTAGTGGGAGGGGATCCATATCGTCACCTGCTGATGTTACTGGGAGTAGGAGGTCATTCTTTTTTGTTCCACGAACCGGACATGGAGCACAACCTTCCATAAAATCAGTTGTTAAAAAAAAGGAGAAGCAAGAAGAATATAGAGTAGGTGTCTTTTCTGGAGTGACTTACCTCTCATCATCAACAAAAACAAGCCATTTTGGTAGCCAATGTGTGATGCTATCGCTATTGTGGGCCTAGGGTACAAAAGTGTTACATATGAGTAGTTGCAGGGGCCAGTCCTTCAAGCAGAAAAGCAGGACATCAACTCTAGATCGGCAGAGTTGAAGTAGAAATGGAAGGTGTTTGGATTTACAATGATGTCGATGGTTGGATAGATAGGAAGGGTAGGATCCTTTTAAATTTCTTGGTACATTGTCCTAAAGGTACCATGTTTATTAAATCAATGGATGCGTCAACACATATAAAAGATGCAACATTGATATGTGAGTTGTTAGATGGGTTCGTCTGGGAGATTGGTGTGTAGAATGTGGTGCAAGTCATAACAGATAATGTAGCTAATTATCTGGCTGCCGACAAGATGCTTATGGAGAGGCACCACACATTGTTTTGGACTCCATGTGCAACACATTGTATCAATTTGCTGCTTGAGGATATGGGGAAACTCTCCTTCATCAAAGAGGTGATTGATATGGCTAGGAGCATCCCCAAGTTTATATATAACCATGCTTTTGTTCTTAGCCTCATGAGGAGATTCACTAGAAACAGGGAGTTGCAACGTCCTGCAATCACACATTTTGCCACCAAATTTATTACTCTTCAGTGTTTGCTTCGATGCGAGTTTGAGTTGAAGAAAATGTTTGTTTCTAATGAGTGGCGTGATTGTAGATACAATAGGAGACAAGATGGGAGAGCCATTGCAAAAATGGTGTACACTGACACAATTTGGCAAGGACTAGAAGTGTGCTCAGTTAGTGAACTTATAATAAAGGTTCTAAGATTGGTAGATGTGGAGAAGCCTGGAATGGCCTATTTGTATGAGGCCATGGATAGGGCCAAGGAGACCATTCATGCTTTTTATGCAAACAAGGGTTTTACTTGGCTTAATAGGCAGATGATGTTATGGGATGTGATTGATAGTCGGTGGACAGGAATGCTTCATCGACCCATTCATGCAACAACACTCCTCCTCAAACCCGCATTTTCATGCATATGCGGCTTTGATTTTGATAGTGAGGTGATGGAAAGGCTTCATTCCTGTATTCATAGGATGGTACATGATCTCGAGCTTCATAATAAAATCAACCGCGAGATACAATTTTATCGGGATTGTGTTGGCCTATTTGGCTTTGATGATGCTATTCAGGAAAGGACCCTCTTCATGCCAAAGTTTAATTATGTTTTACGTTTTTAACCTTTTTTTTCTTTATTTTGTTGTAGATATTTGGTGGTGAAGCTATGGTGCAAGGGCACTAAATTTGCTTAAATTGGCCAAAAGAATCCCGAGTCAAACCCGTGGCTCTTCAGAGTGTGAGCGCAATTGGAGTGTATTTGAGAAAATACACTCAAAGAAGCGCATCAGGGATAACTTTGAGCTTTAACTTTCAACTGAGCAATTGCATTTATAGTAATTTTAATTTATGAACCTCAAGTGTCAAGACTCATTAGCTTTTTTGACACTCTTATAGGTTGGAGTTCTCATGCCTCAATGATTTAGTGTATGTGCATTACAATCTTCGACTTCGAGTGAAGCAAATAAAGAAACCAATGGATCTAGATTCCATTTCCTTAGACAATATTGATGTATTATCTCAGTGGAGGGTGGAGTCTGAGGTGCCCATCTTGGAGGAGTCACCTACATGGTTAGAGGAGGAACCATTAGTACAGGGGCAACGAGAGGAGGACCCAAGGGGGAGTAGGAGGAGGAAGAGGAGGAGGAGGAGGATATAATAGGATCGTCATCGTCAGCACCATCTGCTATAGATATAGGAGAGCACAACTCCATACTCATCAATCATTTTTTGACATTAGGTGCAAGGTCAGGGCCTTCTACTGCTAGGGGCAGGCTTGGAAAACAACCCATCATGTTTTCCCGTAAAAGGGGGAGAGGGCACTGATCTCAGATAGCTAGCTGCTAGTTTTATTTGTTTTGTTACATATAACTCATGATGATGAGATACTTTTATATATGTGATGTTATTTTGCATTGGTTCTCCACATTTGAGTCCTTGATTGGATAACTATCAGGGATCAACAAGATTTGGTATCGCCTTTGATGTATCATTTTTATTTTACATCCACTACATCATATATATCAATGCTTTTTTCATATTTATGTGTCAATGTATTTATTTCATGTTGTTATTGCTTTATATGTTTAAAAATATGAAAACAATGAATCTATTATTTAATTTTAATGTTTGCCGATATTTTCGCTGATATTGCTGAAAATATGTTTTCAGGACCCTCTCTGATATTTTGCCGATACCCGATATTATCAACATTGGAAAATACATTTGTAATGCTTTTCTACAGTTTCTATGCTTTTAGGGCATTTTTTAGTAGAAGATTTTTCCTATACTCATCAACGAAATGGCGTGGTTGAGATGCGAGGATAAGAATAGGTCCATCATGGAAATGGCCCGCTGTGTGCTTTACTCTTCTCATTTTAGGGAGAGAATTATTTGTGTAGTGTTTATCATCAATTGCACACCTACTTATGCAGCTAGTAGTATGATTCCTTATGAGTGGTTGCTTGGGTGGAAGTCCTCTATCTCACATTTTAGGTTCTTTGGATCAAATGCATGGATCCACTTGTATCATGAAAGGCATGATATATCACCTGTCCATTAGACTCCTCATAGGACTTTGGTTGGACACTATGACACTTTTCAGGGGTATCATCTCTATGACCCTACCTCTCACCAAGTGACTAAGCATCATGATGCTATCTTTGATGAGCCTTTTCATGATGACTACTTGGATCTCTTCTATTGCTCCTTTCTGGTGATGATTCTCAGCATGTATCCACAGAACATGCCTCTTCTTCTCTTGCTGGGTTGCTTTTTGATGACTACTGGCTGGTTGTAGTGAACCTTTCCACATCTCCATCCTTTGTTGGTCCACCTATACAAACTCCTCCGAGTTCATCCTCTGCAGTTACTGAATAGTCTATGGGGACTAAAGGGATTACTTCGTCATCTAGTCCATCCTTTCCTTTGGATGTTTCTTCCAGCCCTCTCTTACTAGATGAGGTCATTATTGTTGCTACTTCATCTTGAGATGTACGGCCTATAGATGCTTCTCCTTCCAGATTGTAGTGATGCCCAACTCTGAGATGATACTCTTCATGTGGATGTACAGCTGTTTGATGATGATGGTAACAAACCGTCTACCACATCGTTTCCATCTTTTCCTTTATGGTTGGTGTCTTAGTGATCTCATGCTTCTTGTTCTGGGTTGATATTGGTGATGCATGGACCTGTCATGTTGATGTGGATAGTTTGTCTTGATGCATATTTTCTTTCCGCTCATGGTTTTATGGATCATAGTAACATGATCCTAGGTACATGAATCAGCATGTATCATGTTATGAGGATTATGTGCTTGCAAAGTCTGTCTCAGTATTTTGAAACTTGTCCACAGTCCCAAAGGAAAGATGACTCAGTGTTTGCACACATGCTGAGATTATTGGCAGCAGTAAAGGGACCAGACAAGGACATGGTCCGGAAGCCCTGAGCTTATCATTGTGACTGGAAATGATAGAAATGGCTAAAATATGACCAAGTTGCTCATGTGCTGGCTTTTAAATCAAACTGGAATTTCTGATATTAAAGATGCTGTTAGGCTCAGTGGGGTGATGTTCTTTGTTAGCAATTTGTTATACACTGGCTAATGCTGTTCCATTTGATATATGGTAGACAACTTCATTTCCAGAAATAAATGAGAATAAATTCTATGGCAGTGAATTTGAAAGGACATTGGCAAGAATTCACATGGATCTATTCACTTAGCAGCCTATTTCAAAATAATTACACCAGCATTCATTCTCAGGTCTGATATTATTGCATTTCCAACAGATTTGCCCAAGAACTAAACAGATACATTGCTTGTCATGAAGGTTTGACATCTGAAAATATATCAGATGCTTGATCACTAGTTCTGGGGTTTTAGAACCATGTATAAGTTGGGAAACATTATACAAAGGTACCTTGTGGAGTTATTTAGCATATTCGGTTAGCATTTATGGTCTGCTTGACATCATATTTTTGCCTTGGAATAGGTCAGACCAACAGCGTAAGGACAGCAGAGTTTTAGATTGGATATTCTCCTGCTGTGCCTCCATCAATCAACAACTAGACAAGTATCTTCTTGTTTAAAAAAATGGCTAAAATCACTATCAGCAGGTTAGCAGGGCAGATTCTGAGATGATTAAAGAAGTATGTGGTATAAAGAATGTTGTTCATACTGCAGTAAAAGGGTGTTTGTTGGAAATTTTACAGCCTGAGCCAACCTGTCTAGACTCTTATGTTCCATGGGTAATGTTCTTGTGCCAAGTTAGTTCTTTGGTATTTTCTTCATTGTTCCTTGGTATTTGCTTGATTGTTCCTTGTTGAGCTAACCTTTTCCTCCAAGTATTTGATGAATAGAGATAGGTTTGCCTTCCCTTAATCATTCAGAAAATTGAGAACCTAAATTTCAAACCCTAGGTAAGTTAGTTTATTTGTTCTAGTGTTTGAATTTAGAATACTTCAAAGAAACCCTAGAATAGTTTTGTATCATAGACTCCATATGCCCTAAATTGAGAAGGCACTAATTTATCTTGCACATGACATTTTTAAAAATATAAAAAAAATGATTTTCTTTTAATTTTTTGTAAATTAGCGTTAAATTACAACAAAATCTTGTATTCTTATATTTTCATCATTTAATGACTTGTTGATGTATGCCTTAGGGTTAAACATTGTTTAAAATTAAATTAGAGAAGCAAAATTGATGTTTTTCTTGCATTTTTCAGCCATTTTCTAGGGTTGTCGTCAAGGTTTTATTTGCTGCTATATGCCTTATGAATTGTCAAAATTAGTTGTAACTCTGTCCTAAATTTAGCCTTCATAGATTTTGCACAATTTTAACGATTAAATTTTTTGTTGTTATAAACTATTGTTTTGCTGCAATTTGCTAGTCTAAAACCCTAGTTTATAGCAGCCTTGTGTATTTTCTTGATTTGGTGGGTTTGAGAAGCCTATTTGAGACATTTTAGGTCAACCATAACCTTTAGATAGACCTGTAGCTCCCTTGAACCCAAATTTGGAATTTATTCCTTCATCCACCTTCAACCCTAATTTACTACACCTTTATTTGGTGTATCTAAGTTGTAGGATCCTTCAGTTACTTGATCCCAAAGCCTTACTAGGGGAGTTTCCTTTGTATTGGATTATGTCCTTCACTAAAGAGGGAAGTAGTTGTTGAGGTGACAATGGTAACACTCCCATGTGTTGCACATTGTCTAGGTTGTTTAGTGAGGCTTTTTACTAGGTGCTAGATTTTTTGTTGTAACAAGCGTGATTAATCCTAATGAAGATCATGAAATTTTTCTCTTCATGAATGATATGGTTTTTGATGATCCCTAGATCAACAATAAGGGGATGTCTTTTGATGATCTACTATGATGTTCTGTTGATTCCTTTTGTAGATATAATGTCTCCTTTGTGGTCCTTATTTCAACTTAAGAGGGGGGTGGCTAAGACTATGTGGTTAATCTTCACTTAGGGTGATGACCTTAAGAGGCAAGTGAACATTACTTTCTTTATTTTGAACATCATTAATACAAGGTTTTACACTACATCTTTTATCTTATTGTCTATTGTATTTGATTTTCTGCACTAATTATCTTTGTATTACTTGGTGTGTGTTTCAAGGGTTAAGGAAAACTACAAGGGCTTGTGTACCCTCCACAAAGTTGTATCCTTGTCTTTTTCCATATATCTGGAATTGATTGTAATTGTTTGTCTACAAACTGTCTTTTAACTTACAACAATATGGTGAGAAATTTTTTGTAACCAAGGCTTGTGTACCCTGTTACCGCTCAAACTAGTAGGGGACCTAAGGGGAATCCCTAAAGGGAAAATGCTAGGCCAAGGGCAACAAATGGAGTCTTAGCCCACTGTCACCTCAACTAAGGCTCTCTTCTATTTACAAACTTTCACCGATGGGAGGAGACCCAGTATGTGTGGAGTCACTAATGAAGAATAAGTCAATGGATATGAGTGGCTCAAATAACCCTTTCCCAAAATTTGAAGGATAAAAATTGCTTGCTTTGTAAGCAAGGTTCTAGGTAATCTAGGGAAATGAAGAGAGAATTTGAGGGTTAGGTTTATGGGATAAGACTTGTGAAGGAGTTTCCCAATCCCTTAAATCCTTGTTAGAATTGGTATCTCAGATGGTTCTTGATTCTTGAAGAATGGTCTTTCAAAGGAGTGGGACCACACAAGGCCATGTGGACCCAGTCTAGGGTATGAGGAAGGAATGTAGCAACCAATGATATTCTTACACTAGACAAGGTGGAGAGAGGATCAAAGAAATTATTATTACTCAAAGATGTTGGTCTGACCCTAGGAAGTGCTAGCATTGGGGATGACAGGGCAAGTTTGGTCCCGGAGCTAGGGCTTGGCTTTTTTCCCAACTCCACTGTCGGAATGTCTTCAAATTTGGAGGATATCTAGAGGAAAGGCCAAGGCAGGATACCCTAAGAGATTGATTTTTTTAGTGGCTAGCTTGTCGGGAAATTCGTGCTTTAGGCACCCCAATGTGGCTAGACTTGGGAGAAGGTGAAGGAATAAGAGTTTTGGTGACCACCCTTGGTAGATGAATGCCTTAATCCTTGGGAGAATGGAGTCTATGTTGATTAGGTGTAAGATTTCTTGGTTCCCAGTCAAGGAGGCCTCAAAGTTACTTCACAAACCCTTTAGGTCAAGTGAAAGCAATCTTGCTACTTTTATACTTCAAATGCACAAGAGGAAAGGCTTTTCAATGTCAAATTTTACCCCAGGAGATTTCGCAAACACTTCATGGCCCATACATGTAGAGAGCATTATAATAGAGACAATTCCACAATATTAAGCAATATTGCATGCAACAATTAGCCCTAAAACAACGAAAATCCCAATCCAACACATATAACAAAAAGTAACAAGAATAATTTCAAAATTTCGTACTTACATGCAGTAGATTATATCCAACCATTCACAAATGACAATAGAGAAGCTCCAAGAGAAGATAGACCAATAACCATACATCAAAATTCATCCATAAAAGCTCCAATTTATCCTCTAGAAAAAGTGCGAAATTCTCTAAAGAAGAGAGAGATCCATGTTGGAAATACTGAGAGGGGGGTGAATCAATATTTCTTAGTAATTAGCACTTTTTAATCCTTTTCAGAGCATTAGTTAATCTTCAGTTATTATTATTTGTTCTTCTTCAGATGACCATAAACAATAATCAATAGTAGACAACGCCATACAACAATTCAAAAAGATAAAACAGAGGACACAAAGATTTTTAGGTAGAAAACCCCCTCCGGGTCAAAAACCACCGAACGCTTCTTTAGTAATTGTCTTCTCCCCGTTAAAATAAAATTGATTACATCAAGATTTCAGCTATAATTGAGGGAGGCGTCAACCCCCTAATTCACAGGCTACAACCTGTAGGATGCTATTAGACCCTAATATCCTGTTACAACCATAAGGACGCCCCAATGCCCTGTAGATCAGGCCACAACCTGATGAGTGCCCTAACACTCTGTTTACCAGCTGCTGTTGAAAAGGATGCTTCGCTTCCCTGTTAGTTTATCAACCACAACTGAATGGACGCCACAACGCCCTGTGCAAGCCACAAATTGCTCTAGCACCACCCTGCTGCCCTGAAGTGTTCTCAGGCCACAACCTGAAGGTGACTCCAATCACCCAGAAGAGTTGGTAGATCACGTTTCACAATTTTCACACTGGATCCCCTGTACTCAGAATCAATGTAGAATAGATGTAAGGAAGATGTTGTATAAATGTCGAATCCTGGTAGCCACTGATCACTGTTCCCACAAACTAATTACTGCACGATGCTATATATCAAGCTAACATTATTCAACTGCACATCACTGTCACTGCATACTGTATATCAATGTCACTACAAATCACTGCACAACCGCTGACTATCATTGCATGTCACTGCTCATGAATGAATAGTCATCAATGCTCAGATACTGCTATCATCAAGCTGCACACGAAGCTGCAAATATCTGGCATTGCTATCAAATAATGGCACAAAACAAGGTGCCTCAGGTTATCCCGATGACCCGCAATCAGTGCTTTCAAACTAGGCCCAAGAAGGGCTACAAGCATATGGCTTCTCACTTCTACTACTGATCACAAATCATATACTGCTGTCCATGTCCTATGTCAATAAGCAAAAAAAAATTCGTTGTCCTTAGAGATCTGCACTTTATTTTCCTTAGAGATCTTTGCTGCCCTTGCCACAGGAATCACACTTCTCTTCCTCAGAAAATATCGCTAATCTACCTCAGGAAGGTCGAGTAATTTCAGAGGTCAAGCATAAAAGGGTTCGTTGAGATGTTATGTTTTGGGAGGCTAGGAGTCTCTTTTTATAGTGTGTGGTGAAGCTAGTTAGGGGCACTTAAGAGATAGACGTTAGGGTCACACTTTTCTTTTTATCTTTATTAATATTATTTTATTATCTTAAATAATTGTCTTTATTCCTAAGCAAGCCATTTAGGTATTGGGTATGTTTTAATATTGTTTGGTAAGAGCTTCATAGGATATACGTTGGAGAGGCTTTAGGCTTAAGTAAATTCTTAGTGAGTGTTATTTAAATGCTATTGAATGATTTCTTAAGCCCTAAGATAAGATTGAGTTTCGAGTATCGTTTGCCTAAGCTCTAAGGAATTTGTACTCTAACCCTCTTTGGTGTGTTTTGTAGGTGACACATGAGTCTCTTAAGTCAATGATTGATTTATTGTCTTTAGTTTTGAAGTTATGTAACTTATATGGGGTGAGATTATGGTGATAAACAATGTCATATGTTGACAACCGTATGAGGAGGTGTCATGTCACTACCCCGAGGGGTTTTAACCCAAAAACTGGGGTCACTAATTGTGAATATCTCTCAAATTAGGAGGCCTCTCGGGGCATACCACATATCAACAGAAACATCTTTTCAAGGAAAATCTAGTGACATAGATTTCTGACCCAAACTCAATGATTCGGCCTACCAAAAACACTTGACAAAGTTGGGGCACATCCTCAGTCCAGGGAACACAAACCCTAGGACTTGGGGGTTTTTAACCATCCAACAATATAGCTGCCATCTTGATGTAATCCGACAATTGCTAAGAAGCATTCATTAAGCATTTGACATCAACGAATGGTGTTTTTGATCAAAGTCAAACCCAATCAACTCTATGGGTTGACATCACTGACAACACCATCCAACAATCCAATCCACAATGATGACGAGAAATGAACTCATCTCACTCATATTTATACACAACTTAAGAGCATAGTTATAAAAACTGGCCTAGCTAACCGGTTACCGGCCTAACTGGCCGGTTATAGGCCCACCGGTGAAAAAACCGAGTTAGAGAGGCTCTGTGGTGAAAAAAGTGACCTAATCGGTCCTAACCGGTCGGTTTAGGATGGAACTGGCCGGTTATTGGTCAAGCCCACCGTGAGCCCAGTCGGCGCACTTCTCAATGTCTTTTAGGGGTTTTGGAGGGAAACTAAGGGTGCTTTCCCTCCAAAAACACCCTCTCCAAGCCTTTAAGAGGCCCCTCTCCCTCTCATTTGTCTCACACATCTGATTTGGAGTGTTTATGAGTGTTTGTGAGTTTGTTTGTGAGCTTGAAGAATGTTGAGTTTTTGCTGCTGTAGTCATCTTGGAGTTGGAGTTGGAGTTGGAGCTATTTTGGAGATAGTTTGTAGCTGTCAGTGGAGTTGCCATCTTCAAGAGGAGGCTAAGGAAGCTAGTTTGCATTTCCAGGTAAGGATTTTCACTTGAAAATTCCTCATTTGACTGCTGTCCATGAATTAAATTTTTGTATGTGTTATAAATTTATAAACTTCTCACTTCTATCATCTATGCTATCAAATCTCTAGCTCTATGCTATCAAATTTTGTAGCTTGCATGTGCATTTGTTTTCCTACATTTAGCTTTGGTTTTCCATGTTGCTTAGCTACAATTTTTTTTTTTAAATGGCAGATTTCTTTGCAAATTGTTATTATTTCAAGCAAAGATGGCTCCAAAAGGAAAGGACAGTGCATGGGCTCATTGTGATGTAATTGATGGAAAAATGATATGCAAATTATGCCTTAAATCTATTGGAGGTGGGGGTATTCTTAGATTGAAACAACACTTGGCTGGGATAAGAGGCCAAGTAAAGACATGTGATGCACCAAATGCAGTGCTAGTTCCTATTAGGGTAGAATACATTTCCAAGCTTGAAAAGTTTTATGAGGATAAGGCTAGGGAGAAGGCCATCCAAGATGACATTGCAAGGAAGAGGGAATTATTAGAAGCCATGAAAGAGAGTGGGTATGATGATTATGAGATTCAAGACTCAACTTCTATCCCTTCCAGCAATGACCCCTTTCACTATCTTCATCCTTCTTGTGGCCAACCATCAAAAGGAACAAAGAGAACAAACATCCAAAGTTTTTTCTCATCTTTTGCCAACATTGCCTCTTCTAATCCCATTCCCTCCCAGCCAAGTCGTCAACCCACTTTGGATCAACATTGGAAAAAACAATGCAAAGAAACTTCTCATCAATACATTGCTAGATGGTGGTATGATTCAGATATCCCATTTAATGTTGCTCGCTGACCTTATTACCAAGCTATGTGGGACTCTGTTATCGCTGCAGGAAAAGGCTTCAAAGGGCCTAGTATGCATGACTTGAGGGGAGCTCTTTTGCAAAAAGAGATATCTTCCATTGATGAGTATTTGGTTGAGTTTAAAGATTCATGGCTCAAAACAGGTTGTTCCATCATGTCAGATGGATGGACCGGAAAGAACCGCACTATCATTAATTTCCTTATTTCTTGCCCTCAAGGAACCATGTTTTTGAAATCAGTTGATGCATCTGATAAGGTGAAGGATGCAACCCTTCTATTTGAGCTTTTGGATAACATTATTCAGGAAGTTGGGGAGCAACATGTTGTGCAGGTCATCATCGATGATGCCTCAAACTATGTTCTTGCTGGAAAGATGCTTGAGACCAAATATAAAACCATATTTTGGACTCCATGTGCTGCACATTGCATAGACCTTAGGCTTGAGGATATAGGCAAAGTGGAGTGGGTAAAAAACACTGTAGAGCATGCCAAGTGCATTACAAAATACGTTTACAACCACTCATGGGTATTGAGCCTAATGAGGAAAAACACTAGGGGTAAAGAGCTTGTTAGGATTGCAATTACAAGATTTGCAACTCACTTCCTCACGTTGCAATGTCTCAATGGTCAACATAAAAACTTGCCGAAAATGTTTTCCTCTGAAGAATGGACTGAATCTCGGGGGCTCATAGACCAGATGGAAAAGACACCAAAAAAAAGTGTTAGACAATTATGTTTGGAAAAGGTCTGTAGAGCTTGTGAAAATTATCGAGCCCCTTGTTAAGGTGCTAAGGATGGTGGATGGGGAAAAATTGGCCATGGGCTACATTTATGAGGCTATGGATCAGGCAAAGGAGCAGATACGGGCAACTTACAAGGACAGGTTAGCTAAATATGGTTGTATATGGGAGATCATTGGTAACAGATGGAACAATCAACTCCATCGTCCTATACATGTAGTTGGGTATTTTTTGAACCCAAGGTATCATTATAAAAATTGGCTAGGAGATCTGCATGATGGGGAGGTCAAAGCTGGGTTGATTGATTGCTTGGAGTGCATGGTGCCTAGCCATGCAAACCAGTTGGAAATACATAGACAACTTACTCTTTTCACTATGGTAGGTGGTACTTTTGGCAAAAACTTGGCAAAGATGGCAAGAGATGTGGACCAACCAGGTAAGCAATCCCAATTTGTTTTTCTTTTCAAGTTAAAATTGTTTACGTTCTTTACAATTCAAATTATAAACTAAGTTACTAATTAATGTATTTTTCTTTGCAGCACATTGGTGGGAGTCATTTGGTGGCCAGTGTCCTCAATTGCAAAGGTTTGCAATTAGAGTCCTCAGTCAAACTTACAGTGCTTTAGGTTGTGAGCGCAATTGGCCTGTTTTTGAGCACATACACACGAAGAAGAGAAACTGTTTGGAACAAAAACAATTAAATGATCTTTTTTTCGTGCAATACAACCTTCGACTGAGGAGGAACCAAATGATGAGAAAAACACTTGATCTAGATCCCATTGTGTTGGACGATATTGATCCAACATCAGAATGGGTGGAGGAGACTGAAGAACCTGTGTTTGAGGCTGATTTTGATATCGACATGGCTTTAGCGGGAGATGAAGCAGATTATGTGGTGGCATCAGAACCAGGATCAATAGCGGCATCAAGGAAAGACAAAGAACCAATGGAAGGCACTAGTCGTGCAGGTCGACAAACTCGTGCTTCCATTAGGTCCACTTCTATTGTTATTGGTGGCATTGATACTGAGGTTGCAGATCAGGCTGGGGCATCCTTAGACTTTGAACCAGATGATGTCTATGTATCTCCTGATGTTGATCTTGTGGCTTGTAGTGGTGATGAACTTGATGATTGATCATGTGTACACTATAGACTTGTAGTAGGCCAATGGCCTTATAGCTTGCAACATTGTTTTTGGACTTTATAAGCCATTTAGAGCCTCATTGCTTATGTATTTTGCTATTTTGTCGATGATATGTATTGCACTCGGTGCCATTTTGATATATTCACCTTTACATGGTATATAAATGAGCAAACCTTGCATATTTTGTCTCCATTGGCTTGGAATCATGGTTTTAAATCTTAAAAATAGTTTTGTTTCATTAAAAATTAATTATTTAATGTATTTTTTTAAAACCAGTTCGTTTAGACCAAACCAGTCCCGGTTATACCGGGTCCGGTCGATAAACCGGTTCATTAGGTGGACTGGTCCGGTCACCGGTTCCGGTTTTAAAAACATTGCTTAAGAGTTCAAATTAGCCTCCTTAGCCTACATGAGCCCCACACATAAAATAGTGTTCTAATAATACAAATTTTGGTTACAAGCCCACCAAAATAGCTTATAAATGAAAAGGTAAGCCTCTCAAGAGGTCGAAAAATAATATATGCATGTGGTAGGGCCCTCTAAGAGGCCTAATGAGGTCCATTGCTGCCATAATGAAGAATAGGACCCTCAAAAGCAGTGGACAAGGGGTTGGTCCTTTGTAATGCTCCAAATGAGATGTGGGGGCACACAAGTGTCCTCATGGGTCTCCAAACAAATTGAAGATGTCGTGGATCGTCTGCAAGGGCTAGGATGATGGTGTAGATGATGTCACATCATTGTGCAAGTCGTGGATCATCTGCCAAATGTGTGGTATAGATCTGGGGCCAACTAGGAAAGATGGATCAGGTGCATGCTTGCTAATTTATGGTATGTTCTATGCTTAGAGCAGTTTACTTCTTTTTATTATTATTATCCACATATTAGCAATCAAGAGACACAAGATGTGGCGGCTAGCCAGGGACAAACCCCAATATGGAGAAACCCTTTGATCAAATCTTCTTTTATCTTGAATAATTCAGTAGAGAGATAGTACATAAATCTGATTTACATCAGCAGCAACAAACCCTAGATTAGTCCCAAACTAGGGCAGACAATATCTTGCAAACCGACCGTCGGATCGGCTTGATTCCTTCACCAAAAAAATGCGGCCTTCAAAGGAGATCCAGATTCACCTACATCGCAGTTCTAAAAGGGAGACTGATGGTCAACGCTGGTCAAACCTTGGTTCTGCAGTTGCAGCCCTAAATCTGCGTCCTTCCTTTCACATGTGTGAGAGAAGAGTCTCTTCCTGCGCAGTAGGAGAAAAGCCTCTTTTTTGCACAGGAGAGAGAGAGATGTGATGAGATGAGTGAGTCCAAATGAGGAAAAGGCCTCCTGTATTTATACACAACTGTTGATGTTTGAATAGATGCGACTGTTGGGCTTCTAAGCCTACATGAGTTGCTGGTTGGCTTGATAATTATTCCATAATCAAAATAAATTCATATCTCCATAAATACTTATCGGAATCGGATGATCTTTAGATCAATCCTACACCTCTTGACGAGAGGAATCTAATAAAAATATTATCAGCCATGAATAAGATGACCCACATGGAGTTTGGCCCTAGTTGCCAATTTTAACACTCCCTCTCAACTAGGGAGAACTCCATCTGCAATTCGTCTGTCGGTCACTATTGCACATCCATCAAATGCACTGCCCTGTACAGCTTGACCCCTGCTCTGCTCTGCTTTATTCTACCTGCTCTGCTCTGTTCTGTTCTGCCCTGTTCTGATCTGCTTTGCTCTGCTTTGTTCTGCTCTGCTTTGTCCGAATTATGAAGAAGAAGAAATGATCAAGGATGTATCATACTGACTCAAAGTCAGTCTCAAAGTGTGTACCATTGGTCCCAGACCAGTCCTCAACCGATTCGAAGTCAGTGTCATAGTGGGTACAACTCCTACCACTGGTCCCAGACCAGTATCATCATCCATTGATTCAAAGTTAGTCTCAGAGTGTGTACCACTGGTCCCAGACTAGTCCTCAATCGACCCGAAGTCAGTGTCATAGTGGGTACAACTCCTACCACTGGTCCCAGACCAGTATCATTGATCCTAGATCAATGAAGGTCATCCTAGCATAGGGAGTGTGGTAGATATAGCGATGCGTCCATCGGTACTACTATGGTCCCTATCCTCATTTCCCTGCTCATTGATCAGATGAGAGGTACTTCCCATGAGTCCCAGACTGCATGGATAGGATGCCTCGACAAGAGAACTAATCAATCCTGTCCTCACAAGAGAACTAATCATCCTGCTACACAATCGTCATGGAGAACACATCATCCAGACCTCACAGGAGAACTAATTATCTTGCTACATAATCGTCATGGAGAACACATCATCCAGATCTCACAGGAGAACAAATTATCCTGCTACATAGTCGCCATGGGGTGTCACAGGGAAAGTTTTGATTCTTTTACCTTGTTCATCATACAGGACCCTCATCAGAGGGTTTTTGAATGACACCAAGTCGTTCTTGGAAAGTCAAAAATTTGACCTTTCCTAGGGGCTTTGTCAGAATGTCGGCGACCTGTTCATCTGTACCAATATGTTGGAGCCTTATAGCTCCCCGCTGCACCATATCTCGAATATAGTGGTACTTGATATCGATATGCTTGGAGCGATCTTGAAATACGGGATTCTCTGACAAATGAATCCCACTCTGGTTGTCACATAGGATCACGATGGTATCCAATCTAAATCCAAATAGCTCACTAAAGAGCTTTCGCAACCAGACTGCCTCACAGGAGGCCAAGCTAGCAGCAATATACTCTACTTTGGCGGTGCTTAAAGCCACCGACTTCTACTTCCTGCTCATCCAGGATATAGAAGCAGATCCCAAGGAGAAACAACACCTGGAAGTGCTCTTACGGTCCTCCACATTGCTTGCCCAATCAGCATCAGTGTATCCAAGTAGTCTCACATCTCTGGCAGTGTATCTTAACCCATAAGTAATTGTGCCACAAAGATATCTCAAGTTGATTCTCAACAGATTCTTGGCACCAATCCAATGTATGTGGTGAAGTTCAACCATATGTTGACTCAACGTGTTGACTGCGAAGCATATATCTGGACAGGAGTTCACTAAGAACATTAATGCTTCGACGAGTTGCCAATACTCGGTGGCATTTCATAAAACAGGTCCAGCAGCACTACCACTTAACTTCTTGAAGTCAAGCTCCATCAGGGTAGTTACAGGCTTGCAGTCCACCACACCGAATCTTTCCAATATCTTCACCACATATTTTCCTTGAGATGGGAAAATTTCCCTTGGCTTATGCCACACTTCAAGTCCTAGGAAATAGTGCATCAGTCCTAGGTCCTTCATTTCAAATTCAGAAGCCAACTTCCTCTTACATTTGTGAATGAGAGGGTCTGCACCTGTTAGAAAGAGGTCATCCACATACAACACCAGTATGAGAGGTTTGTTATCCTCAACCTTAAAGTAGAGGTTAGGATCGACTTCACTCCTAGTGAATCCCAACTTCATCAAGTAGTTATCGATCCTCTCATAACATGCTTGGGGTGCTTGCTTCAGCCCATAGAGAGCCTTCTTCAACCTGCATACATGAGATTTTCGATCATAAATCTCAAATCCTTCGGGTTGCTCCACGTAGACCTCTCCTTTGATCGAACCATGTAAGAATGCGGTCTTGACATCCATCTGATGTAGGTTCCATCCTTGTGAAGCTGCAAGGGCTATGATCGAGCGGATGGTGGTATATCTAACAACTGGTTCAAATATCTCGTCATAGTCTATACCTTCCTTCTCGGAGAAGCCATGAGCGACAAAACGAGCCTTATACTTTTTTGTACTTCCATCTGCTACATGCTTTATTTTGTAAAGCCATTTAGAAGTGACAATTGTCTTGTCCAAGGGTCTGGGAACTACTTCCCAGACATCATTATTCATAATAGACTCATATTCTTCAGTCATAGCATCCTTCCATACTTTATGCTGGTGACATCTGAGAATGATGAAGGCTCATTTTGTATGATCGTGCTCATGATGGTTAGGTATCCCTGATACCTGTTGGGTTTCTTACTTTCACGGAAGGTTCCTCGAGGTGCAGTGTGTCCTTTAGCATCATCGAGTAGCCCCCTAAGCCAAGAGGGCCTCTTCCTAGAAGAGGAAGGCTCAAGTGGATCAATAGGATCCATGGGTTCTTCCACATCAGGCATTGTTTCATCATCCTTTTCTTTCAGTTCCTTGGTGTTGGCTTCTTGAGAGCTCAAAGTCGGAAGATTGTCCACCTTGCTGAGAGCCATATCTTCGTCAAAGGTGACATCATGACTAATCACGACTTCCCTTTGACCGGCTACATAGATTCTATAGCCCTTAGTATTTTCACCATAGCCCACGAAGATTCCTTTCTTTCCAGATGCACCCAATTTATTCCGTTTCTCTTTCGGCACATGAAAATATACAGGGCTTCCAAAAATTCTAAAATGAGATACGTTAGGTTTCTTACCGGTGAACATTTCTTTAGGAGTCTTGGAACCCAATGCTTGATGAGGGCATCGGTTTTGTACATATACGGCGGTGTTTTCAGCTTCGGCCCATAGAAACTTTGGAAGTCTTTGATCATGGAGCATGGCACGGACAACTTCCACAATCGTACGGTTCTTCCTTTTCGCCACACCATTCCGTTCAGGAGTATATGGTGTAGTAGTCTCCCTCTTGATGCCAGCCTCTTTACAATCATGAAACTCATTAGATTCATATTCAGTCCCATTATCAGTGCTTAAGATCTTGATCTTCTTTTGCGGTTTGATTCTCAATCAAGGCTTTGAAGTGTCGAAACCAAGAGAACACTTCATCCTTCTTTTTCAAGAAGTATATCCAAGTCTTTCGAGAATAGTTATATGTAAAAGTAAGGTAATAAGAATATCCTCCCAAGGAGTTCACAGGCATCATACCAGATATGTCTGAGTGAGCCAGTTGTAATATATCGGAGGTCTTGCTTTGGCTTGAGGGGAAAGGTCCCCTTTTGAGCTTTCCTTCGGCACATCCCGGACATACACCTTCTTTCTCTACTTGGAATTCAGGCATCCCTGTTATCATTTGTCTTACATCAGGTAGAGCTTTATAATGAAGGTGGGCAAACCTCCGATGCCAAAGTTCGGACGTAACAGATGTGTCACAAGACATGACACCTAGCGGACTTCCACAGACCTGATATAATGAATCAACTCGAAACCCAAGAGTGAAGGCATCTTTAACATTATTTTTACATATATGTACCTTGCCATCGTTGAAGGTCACCTTGTAACCTTTGTCTTCCATTGCCGAGATGGACACCAGGTTCTTTTTGAGGTCAGGTGCATATAATACATCCTGTAAGTGGATTGTATTACCTTGATTCAATTTAAGAGAGACATTGCCTACACCTTTCACGGGATATTTCATATTATCTCCAAGGACAATTTCCAGGTTAGTTTCTTTCTCTATCAGATTATGGAGAACTTCTTTGTATCCAGTGAAGTGCCTTGAGGCACCACTATCAATGAGCCAAATTCCCATTGAGTTCGAAGGAGCAAAGGTAGATAGAGCAGCTGGTAGATAATATTCATCCTGCTTATTATCAACAGTGTTGGATTCATACCTGAAATTTCTAGCCTTCTTTAATGATTGTCCCCTTCCTTGATTTCCAACACTCCTTTTACCTTTGCTATTAGATTTGCCATTCCTTTGATTGCCGTGAGAGGGATTTTGATCATCGTCCTAGTGTGAGTCCCTTTTATCAGGGCACTCCCTTGCATAGTGACCTGCGTTATCACAAATGTAACATTGTCCTTTTCTTCCACCCTTAGGTCCAACCTTTCTTTTTGATTTAGTCCTAGAATTTTTTCTTTTCTTAGCATGAGAAGAAAAGGCAGCAGGAGGACCTTTAGGCATGGGCATTTCTTGCTCTTCTACCCTTGTTTCTTCTTGAATGCATCTAGCCATTAATTCCTTTAAACCAGGAATTACATTATTGTTCAGAAGAGTAGTCCTGAGCACGTACCATTCGGATGGTAATCCTCCAAGAGTCGTGAATGCCATTTCCCTATCAGTAATAGTCTCCCCAATAGATAGGAGATCGTTCCTGATCTCGGTGATTCTTAAGAAGTATGCTTGCATATTCTCATCTTTGCCCTTCTTAATTTCCTTCAGCTTATTTCTAAGAAACAAGACTTGATTAACATCATTAACTTTAAATAAACTCACCAGTCTATCGTAGATTTCCTTGGAGGTGTTCAGGTCGGAGATGTAGGCCACCAAGTGCTTGTCGATAGAGTCTCGGATGATCTTCTTTGTTTTGACTTCGCCGGTTTTCCATTTATTCTTGGCAGCAGCGGGTGCATTTGATGGAGGCTCAACAATATTGCCTCTCACATGGTCCAACACTCCTTAATTTTCTAAGGTTAGATCGAGGGACATCTTCCATCCGTGATAGTTAGCTTTCTCAAGGAGCTTGTCTTCGGTAGGGAAGAGTGTTGAGGACCCCATAGTTCTTTTAGGATAGCCTTGCCAATCTTCTCTTTTGTGATTTCTCTTGCTCTTGCTCGGGCTTTGTCTTCACCTCAGCTCTGATACCATGTTAATTTATGGTATTTTCTATGCTTAGAGCAGTTTACTTCTTTCTATTATTATTATCCACAGATTAGCAATCACAGGTACATTAAGTAAAGTGCAGATAGAACATTAAACGATCGACAGAAAACAAGCCAAGACAAGAGACACAAGATGTGGTGGCTAGCTAGGAACAACCCCATATGGGACCCTTTGATCAAATCTTCTTTTATCTTCAATAATTCAACAGAGAGAAATAGTACATAAATCTGATTTACATCAGCAGCAACAAACCCTAGATCAGTCCCAAACTAGGGCAGACAATATCTTGCAAACCGACCGTCGGATCGGCTTGATTCCTTCACCAAAAAATGCGGCCTTCAGAGGAGATCCAGATTCACCTACAACACAATTCTGAGAGGGAGACTGATGGCCAACGCTGGTCAAACTTTGGATGCAGTTGCAACCCTAAATCTGCGTCCTTCCTTCCACATGTGTGAGAGAAGAGTCTCTTTCTGCGCAGTAGGAGAAGAGCCTCTTTTTTGTGCAAGAGAGAGAGAGATGTGATGAGATGAGTGAAGTCCAAATGAGGAAAAGACCTTCTGTATTTATACACAACTGTTGATGTTTGAATAGATGCGATTGTTGGGCTTCTGAACCTACATGAGTCGCTGATCGGCTTAATAATTATTCCATAATCAAAATAAATTCATATCTCCATAAATACTTATCGGAATCAGATGATCTTTAGATCAATCCTACACCTCTCGACGAGAGGAATCAAATAAAAATATTATCAGCCATGAATGAAATGACCCACATGGAGTTTGACCCTAGTTGCCAATTTTAACAATCCTCCTCGACCAATAGGTGAACCATGAGCAATCTCTGAATGGCTGTGGGGATCCATGGGGTGCAATCTGATGCTGTGGAGACCCATGGCTCTCAACGCTCACCCTACATGTGCTAATGTAGCCCTCTGGAGGATTAGGACCCCGTATAGGGAAACCAAACCTAGGATGGAAACCATTTGCAATCCTGCATAAGATCCAATGCATCCCCTAGCCTTTCAGTACAAGAAGTCATTAGAGAAATCGAGTAAATGAGCTTACCTAATTATGGACCACAGGTGGGGACTTCATAATGGTCCGCCCTTCCATAATGGGCTTCATGATGTGCCAATGTCTCCTAAACTCCAAATGGGGTTAACCAAGTACCTTATTAGGTGGTTTCTACTTCTTAAGGGGAAATATTCTTAAGGTACATCCTTTAAAAGGTGGTGGCATGTGATAGATAGGTGGATGAAGTAAGGAATGAGAAGGGGCAACCCTGGGTCACATGCTGGGGTACAAGGGTCGCTAATAAGAGCGAAGCCCATACTTGGGTTTATAATGTGTAGGAGGGAGCAATCATGGTATATGAGGTGCCCCAGCCTTGATTTTTCCACCCTTCTTTATATGCCTTTTGCCTTTTTATGATTTTCTTTGATTAACTACTTGGGGCTCAAAGGGGCTAGAGCATGATGTATAAGATATAACAGTGAATTCTCCCCTTTAAGGTGGGGCATTTTATCGCCCACTAGGGGTTGGGACAATCATGGGTTCCTATATGATGAAGAGGGTTCATAGAACCTGTAGGAACCAGGGTGATGGCCATGATGATGGGGTAGAGCTCATGTATTGGCTTTTGCCCATGTGCTAAATGTATTTGTCCCAACCATATTTTGCATTTTGTGGTACATTTTCCTGTTGAATGTGGCCATATATGCTTTTATCTTTCTTTTTAGCTGCATCAACCTTCGAGCTTCATTCCAAGCCATGACCCAAGCTGTTGGCAAGGGGAAGGGGCAAGCTGACCCTATGTGGACCCAATGGAGGAATGTGGACCGAGGCAAGAGAAATGATGAATGGGATAATAATGAATGGAAAGAGGGTAATATAAGCAGGTAAGGGAGTGGGACCACACAACCAAAATCAGGGTTTCCTGTGAAATACCATCCTTGGAACCAAATGGTCAGTAAAAGAGATCCCATGTGACTAGAAGCCAACATTTAATTCCTAAGAGGGGTCCAGGGGATAGAAGCACAGACCTAGACCATTCGCTTTGCTGAATCCCCCCATTAATCCTTACCCAAAAGTGTCCATGATAAGCAAAATATAATACTCAATTTCTAAATGACAAGGCATACCTTTAGGTTTGGGAGGCCCACCTTCAAACATATGATCATGGCAGATGGGCAAGGGCCCACATGGCTGGTTCAAGTGGTGGAGAAATGGCATAATGAGCTAGCTAGTGGTTGTTGGCTATATATGTTATCCATAAAGTTGTGCCCTATATATGTTGGTGTATGAAGTATGTGTTATTGGTCATCCTTAAACTCAATTGGGATTGTGTCATAAGTCCATATGTTGATGTTACACTTGCCTCATTGACACAAGAAACTCTTATCTAATGAGGTTGCAAAGTGTTGAAGTAACTACAAACCATGTTTATGACCTAAGTAACAATGCAAAGTGTGGAAATGGAAAGGGAAAAGAAGAGGTCATGCATGAACTTACATGTGACTATTGATAAGAATGTGGAATATAGTGAAAATATGAAGGGTAGTCTTTCTTTCCCAAGCCATTGTGTACCTTGTAAAATATCATTAGCTAGTGGGAACTATGTGAACAAGTAAAAATTTAGGGATGGTTGTCTCCATCACAAGTTAGGTGTGAGAATGTCTTCTCTTGTTGGTTGCCAAGATTATCAAGAACAATAATAGTGATAACATCTGCTTCAGATAGGGTAATTGAATACGGTTCGTTGATTAAGTGGAATGTAGACATTGTCTTTCCAAAGACCCTCAAATACCTAAGTGAATGCGCTTCTCTCAATGCCCCAAACAAATATTTATGAGATGAAGGTGCATATGGGAAAAGAAAAGCTTAAACATACAATTGTGTGTGTATGCTACAAACCCGAGATACCTCATCAAACACCTATTAGTTAGTATGAAAGAAAAGGTTGAAAAGAAAATGAAAGCAAATGCTATTGTGTCAACTGCTATTCTCTCAAGCATAAGCTTGGTGCATATATGAGGAGTGCACATGTAGGTGGAAGGATATTATGGAGTTCAGAGGTAGAACAAATATGATGGAAAATGTTAGGAATGACTATCCATTTGTAGAATCCATTACTGTATGGATAAAAGGTGAAAATGTATTATATATGTAGAAATAGAAGGTTAAAAAAGTAAAATTTGGATTGAGAAAGGTAAATGAATAAAATAAAGAATTCACGTTTCACCCATCATTTCTACCTGGTAATGTGGGGTGAGAGTACCTAGTGAAGTGGACGACCTGTGCTAATCTTGTAATAATGTGCTAATATGTGCATATTGACGAGGATCTATGTAACATCCCTATCTTGACCTATGGGTTAAATTGCAATAATGATGTTAATGGTATTGTATTTCTTGTGTTGGTATAAATGAGTTGGTATTACGACAAAGATGAATTTGATGAATCCAAGAGCAATGTATATGTAATATAAATTCTTGATTAATTAATGTTGAACTAAGTCACTGAAAATAGACAAAATTAGATGAATGCTAGATATATTTCATTAAGTGAATGTACATATAAATACAATATTTCATCATTGTTGGATTCATCTTCCTAGGTCTCTTTGACTTTTATGACTCTCCAACTTCACTTAAGCGCCCCACCTTACACTCAAGTGAATGTGCCAACTTCACATAACCTCAAAAGGATTATGTTTCCAACATTCCCCCCTTAATCCAAAGGGTTATATGTGAGTCCAAGAAGAGAGTTGAAATACAAAGGTGGTTAGTAGCCAATGTTTGGATGTGCTCTCTAAATTTGGTGGTTTAAGGAAGACCACAAACCAAATGAGGTAGTAGAAGCCGAAGTCTTCTACTAGTGGTGGTTTAAGGTTGACCACCAACTCTGGAACTTGGCTCGAAGTAGTTCTTGGAACAATTCTGAATTTGGATAGGAGCTGAAATCTTTTGCGAAGTGGAAGTGCTCCCTGAAGATGGTTTTAAGATGACCACAAACTGATGAGATGGGTAGTAGAAGCCAAAGTCTTTTGCCAATGGTGGTT
The DNA here is from genome assembly GCA_000404065.3 of Pinus taeda. Classification (NCBI taxonomy): domain Eukaryota; kingdom Viridiplantae; phylum Streptophyta; class Pinopsida; order Pinales; family Pinaceae; genus Pinus; species Pinus taeda. Next base: position 27,736 of record APFE031030630.1, read on the forward strand.
TAAGGCTAGGCCCCAACCAAATCATGATCATGGAATATGAGTTTGTCTCTGGCTACAACTTTGACTTGGGCTACAGGCTTGGTTGTTGGCTTTAGTTTTGGCTGTGGCTCAAGCTTGCTTGATATAACTTTGAAACTAGTAGCTGGTCATCAATTCCCCCCCTCTTAGATACAAGGTGATAAGATGAAGATATCTTTAGGGCAAGATGTGTCAATACTCGAGAATGAACTGTGTGGTATGATCGATATATATATTCTTGGTAGTTGAAGACCATTGCCTGGAAGTGATTCACCCAAGTGGATCTTTGCTCTTGCAGGAGTCTTATGTTTGGAACAGTTGTTTGAATGATAAGTATGTTTGCCACAATGCTCACAAGGGTGAAGATCAAAACACTGATCTTTCACGCAGTCACTCGATCACAATGTTGACATTTGATAATTTGAAGTGAATGTGGAGGTGGAGTAGGTGAAGATGAATTGTCTGGGAGAAACCCAACACATTGAAACTTGATTGGTTTGGAGTAGTCCAGAATGTGAAAGGACACTTCCTTTTCATATCTAAGAACAATTCTATGCTTCTTGTTAATAACTTCTCCCAAAGGTCTGATGATAGTATTGGGAAGTGCAGATTGAACTTCATCTTCATTTAAATCTGCTCGTATACTGTCATCGTCAACTTAATCATGTGCTGGCTACTCATGGGAATCAATATCTAACAATGGATTGTTCTAAACAAGAACCAATTCAGAATGTTAATTCCTTTGTCGTGGTTCAGCTCGCTGGAGTTGAGATTCAAGCCACAAAAACTCAATCTTGTCTTTTGCATTTTATAAATAGGTTCGAATATCAGTGAGAGGCCTTGCCAATTTTGATTATATCGTCAACAATAGAGACTATTAAAGTGTTTAGTAACTCTAATAACTCATTAATTCAAGCCATTTTGTTGAGAAATCGAGTAAACGAAGGGTGTTTGATTCAACTGAAAATGCACTCGTTTACAATGGAATTTAGCTGGTAAATTTACAAAAGAACCATTGGCAAGCTACAAATATTATATAGGATTAAATGTGCCCAATGATAAGTATGAAATCCTGCCTACTTTCATGTATTTGGACAATACTTTAGGAACAGTTTCAACAATACTATGAACTTGTTCTCATATCTACAATACAACACATGAGCTTCATGTAGAAATTGTGAACTATAATAATGGTCTAGAAATGCTACACCCTTTTGTGTATTACATACAAATCTTCATGCAAAACCTAACCTTGCTCTAGGAGCCAAGCGACTTTAGGAGTAAAATTGAGTGAAATAAGAATTTTGAAAGATAAAATATTTTTGCAGCAAGTGTCTTTGTCTATGTAAGAATGCCAACTCGAACAACTATAGAAGTGTCCCTTCTTGTTTGCCAAAGTTAATTACTAGAGCAGAGTGGACTGCATAGCAAATAAAATAGAAGAAGCACAACTACCTATCGTTCAAAATCAACAACTATAGAAGTGTCCCTTCTTGTTTGCCAAAGTTAATTACTAGAGTAGAGTGGACCATATAAAAAATGAAATAGAAGAAGCACAACTACATATCGTTCAAAATCAAAGGGAGAATGCATCTGGACGACCTAGTTCCCCTAGAAATGGGGAAGTGTATCTTGACTTCATATTTGGAGGGGCTCTTAGTGTGTTGAATAAGATTCTAGGGAGTATATATTGGGAATTGCAAGATGAGAGCAAAGGATGTGCACTTTATAGTTAAAACAATCCGCAGTCAACAGTTGAAGAGGTCATTCATTCACCATCAATGTGCAAAAAGGCTCCCAGATTTGCTTGGGCACCTTATGGGCCTCCAAATCCGTAAGTTGGACTACTACTTTGCTCTAAAGATGCTCCATAATGGGTTGGGAACCTAGCGGGCTTCCAATGACTTAACTTGGGCAAATGCTCTGGATTTGTCAAGCCTTTAAACACTTTTGCAGAGTGGGAGCTCCAATTTGAGGATGCTCCCAATTAAGAGGATTTGAGGCTAATGAATATTACCCTCTCACTGCGTTCTGTCCATAGGCTCTATACTGGCCATCAAAGTGCTAAATCTGTTTGCACAACAGACAAAATGAGACACTATATCTCTTGCGTTGCTAATGAAACCAACACCTTCTATTGGTCAAGTTGCAAACCCTATTGAACCTGCACCTGCGGTGAGTTTAGCCACAATTCTTTTAGATCTTTTCTCGCAAGGTCTACCCAATTTGGGAGCTAGAGTTGGAGTTGGTGGTGGGGCTCTTGACCTTTTACTGAACAATCCACAGTTCCAGGATTTACATACAATGGTCTAGGCTAACCCTCAAATATCGTAGTCGATGCTTCATGAGTTGAGCAAACAAAATACTAAATTGATGTGGTTTTTTCACGACCATCAGGATGATTTTCTTCGATAGAAGAGACAACTTGATTGCCAGTCTAGAGGATTTGAATGAAATAATGCCAAGTCCTTGAGCCAACA